>CAKOAT010819597.1:880959-1047540 GCA_932364175.1 Eruca vesicaria subsp. sativa | reverse complement strand
ATGTGTCCAAATATTATTTGTCTTTATTTGTCCTGCATCCTGACCTTTTCGATTCTCTAACAGGTTGCTGGTACTTTCTTTGATGTTTGATGAAGGTGTATCCGTTGTGCCCTTTTGGTTTCAACTTGCTTGCGATATGTTGCATGAGTTGAAAACACTGGATGTGAACAATGTTCATGACGGTATTTGGCTTGGTCGAGGAGACACACTATGCATAGGCGGCTATCCGATGGAAAAGTCTTTCTTGAGCTGCATTCGCCTCCAGTCATTGCATCAACAATGTCATCTGAACAACACATAACAGAGTCACACATAAACCGAAACCAAGCTCTGCCCCTTCATATCCAAAGACACTGATATCGTGATTAATTAAATTGACACAGAATCATGTGAGAAAGAAACTTTCATGTTTGTTTCTGAAGCTGTGATATATAGTGTACCAGTAAAATGTGTATACAGCCACCTCGTGATGATAATGCATTTGATGATATGCGCACATACAACCGTTTGTAATCGGATAATAAGGAGTTGGACATGACTTTAACAATCCCAACAACTTTTATTAGTTTATGAAAAAGGCAATGAAAATATCAGAACAAATAATATTATTATAGTAAATTAACAATATTGCTTTTCTTTTGCTAGGTAACATTCCAGAATACACAAAATAATGGTAGATAGTTTTTTAATGACAATATTTCTCGCGATCAAGACTTCGAGTCTTGGCTTCATTATTACTAATTCATCTCTACAAACATCCATATTGGCATCTACGCCTGTGATGTAAATGTTTACATTGAAGTATTTCTTGGCTGCCAAAGCTTTGAGAATATGATCAGTGTAATAAAGAGTGTTTTCATATAATCTTACACATAAATCAATTGTCTGCAAATCTGTTGCGTTGCCTGCAGACGACTTTATTTGGTTCAACCCATCTGAAACGTTTCGAGACTGATATTTGATAAGAAATTCAGTGAGGCCAGTAAAATCTAAAGCTGAAATTTTAGGGATTGAGTTTAGAAGCTCATAACAAAGTGAAGAATTGACGTCTTTTCTTGTGCATATGAAGTCGATCTCATTTTTTGCAACCATCATACTAAAGTCTCCATATGATGATGACACAACAAAAGGAAGTAGAACAATTGTAAGAACCAAGAAAAAGTTTTTTTTCAAGTATGCAACCATCTTGTTTAAAGTGCTTGGACAGTTATGTTAAACTTATATAGGCTGAAATATATTTTCACATTTAAATGTGAATATATTTTGTTTATTTTTTTTTCTTTAGCCGTAAATGCTATCATATCATAAAACAATTTGATTTGGTATTTGCAAAATCTCAAAAGATTAATGCATTCAATATATTTATTTTTCTCTTTTTAAAGTTTGGATAACTTCTAAATTTTTTTCTTACTTCCTTGATATAAAAGGTATGAAATAACACAATTTTGGAATAAGACTCACAATTCATTGTATAGTAAATTGAAATCTATATTATTAAAAGTGAAGTACCTTTTGATACTGTTTGAAAATAAGGATAATATGATAAATGAGAATTGTTTGGAAACATAGATAGTAAATTGAGTATTTCTTTTTATTTACACATTTAACCATTATATTTACAATAAATTAACTACTTTCTTTTGTATTTATTTTTATTTAGAGTTCCTGCCATTACATTTTAAAAAAATTAAATTAGTTACAAGGATTTTTCTTTCTTTGTGGTGAAAAAATAAACACAAACTAAAATACTGAAATATATAGTATAAATTATTTTGATATTTAGAAAGGGGTAAATCACTATGTAGTACAACATTATCTTGTTGTTAATCAAATCGATGCCGCTAAAATATTTAGAGCCTAAAACAACTATTTGATGGACTTTGGGCCTAGGGCCTTGGTCATTGGCAGCAAAAAAAGTTGTTTTGTGTACTCTCAGTACCTCCATTATATATTTTGTTGTCCGCTTGAACACGTTTTGTTTTAATTTGTACTCAAAATCATTTTATTAACTACATAGTGATTTACCCCCCTTTCTAAATAGCCTCATAATAAAATTATTAACTAAAAAATAATTTAAATTTGGTTTAGATGGGGGATTCAAACCTGGGTTCCCAAGTTAACTCAACCACTCTACCATATATGCATCAATGGTTTAAAGCATCATATATACATATTTAGCATTCATTAGTTATGAGTTCCCCACAAAAATATGTTGCCATTTGGTGTAGAAGGGATATTGAACCCCGGGTTTATCCACAATACCCAATCCCCCACTCGACCACTCTGCCATGATTATTTATTGGTTTAATGCATCATATATACATATATAGGTTTACTAAGAATTGCTCAAATGTTTTATAAAAAAAATAAAACAATTGCTCAAATGTTAAATTATAGGAAATTGGAAGTTTTATTTTATTTATATATTTTAATCACAATATTTTATATTTAAGTTTATAACCTGAGTTCGAATCCTTCTCTAAACCAAATGAAAATGAATGACATTTATACATATTTAAATTCCATCGGTTCCGAATTCCCAAAAAAGTAATTCCATCGGTTCTGGGTTCCCAAAAAAATCGTTTCCGTTTGGTTTAGAGGAGGATTCGAACCCGAATTATAAATTCAAATATAAATTATTTGGATTAAAATATATAAACAAATTGAAACTTCTAATTTCCTAAAATTTAACATTTGAGCAATTCTTTTGTTTTTTACAAAACATTTTAGCAATTTTTACCAAACTCAATATATGCATATATGATGTATTAGATCAATAATTAATCATGGTAAAGTGGTCGAGTGGGGGATAGGGTATTATGGATAATCCGCGTTCAATTCCTCTTCTACACCAAATGGCAATGAATTTTTGTGGGGAATTCGGAACTGATGAAGGGTAAATATGTATATATGATGCATTAACCAATTATGCATATATGGCAAAATGGTCGAGTAAGGGCTGAGTTAACCGGAAAACCCATGTTCGAATACTCTAAACAATATTGAAATGAATTTATTTTTTAAATAAAACGATGTTGTTTTGGGTTTGGTATGACCTTCACGTGACCTGAAGGGAGAGATGGACATTGGGACGGTGANAATATGTATATATGATGCATTAACCAATTATGCATATATGGCAAAATGGTCGAGTAAGGGCTGAGTTAACCGGAAAACCCATGTTCGAATACTCTAAACAATATTGAAATGAATTTATTTTTTAAATAAAACGATGTTGTTTTGGGTTTGGTATGACCTTCACGTGACCTGAAGGGAGAGATGGACATTGGGACGGTGATTGCATTTTCGACAAGATGGAGATCGAGAGAGAGAGAGAGAGATAGCCAAAAGTGGTTTTCAGTACAGGACTGATTACTAGTTTATAAAGGGATCATTTTACGCAGTTACGGTACATTGAATTTAGTAGTGCTTAATTAATGGGTGAAAAAAAGCATTATCCTCTCTTCTGTTTGAAATTGAAAGTATAGTTAAACAGCTGATACAAGTGTATGATATTTCAATGTATTACATATTACATAACGCACAATTATTTGATTCTGAATGAATTGTATTGTAAATGGATGGTCTTTCCAAAAATACGATAGAGAATAATTATGTTTATGGTTCTTTTTTTTTGTGGTACGTAGTGAAGAACCCCTTTCCCAAAAATGTCCATGGTTCTTTTTCTGTTAGAGGCATTTTTTTCTTAAAACCCTGGGAAACTAATTAATTCAGCATGTGCTTATCTTTCCATAGATGTCTAAGATCATTTCAAACGGTAAAAATCTTATCAAAATATTTTTGCTCTCACACATGTCCTTTAGTGTTTTCCTTTTCTTTATATTGTTGTTTCATCCACTTAACTTCTCTTTAACCTACCATCTTTTAGTAGCTGCACTAAAAGTGTTATTATATGTTTTATCACAACTAATTATAAATGATAGATGGCTATACATTTGTATAGCGAAAACTTGTAAGGCAAGTTAATACATATTAGCATTTGAAAATGCTAATCGAAACAATGTAGTTCCCTATTTAAATGGCAACAATTATATATCTTGCATGCATACAAGATTAATTAAGGATACTACATGCTAATATTGGAATTTTTGTGACAATAATAATTGATGCATATAACACAAGGCGTGTTTTTCGTATAAACAAAAGTAAAAGGGCGTGCATGCATGACAACAGAAAGAAAAATAGAAGATATTCTCAACACTTTGTGACTGTTTATGATTATGAGGAAAATAAATTCCGTATAATGATGACGCATACTCGCATAGTGAAGGTCACACAAATAATAGTATTTATTATTAGGTGGGTGAGCCAATGGTAACTTTTCATCGACTACAACTTCTTTTCCACAATTTAATTTTTACTGACCGCTAGCCCCAATTCTGCTTCAGGGAATGATGAACGTCTATCAAAATAGATTTTTAAGGATACAAACAGTTGTTCTGCATGTTCATATCGGAACAGATGTTGTATCTATAGCAATTGGAAGTGGTATTTAGTCCCCGGATAAATAATATTTCACTTATTTTTTAAAAAGGGTACTAACTAATATCTTAGTGGTAGGCAAAGTAAAATAAACAACAACAACGAGAACTAGTTTTGTTACAAACTTCATCAAAAATGTAGTGTTTGTAAAATTCCATTTTAGAAAAGCAATATATATAGTTCTTTAGTTAAATAGAACTTTGACAAAAAAAGATTATTTATACAATTAACTCTTGTTATGTTGTGTGTACACAGTACATATATATATATATATATATATATATATATATATATATATATATATATAACATAAATAAAATGTATATAATGCTGTTGACACTTATTTGTGTTGTTCATTTTTGAGCGCTTATGATTTGTACGTATGATTGTGAACCTACGTAGATGTATAGATGAATAGTGGATTTCATGTTTGGTGGTTGATCCCTTAATAAATTACTATTATATGATGAACACATATACTCGATTAGTTGTCGTTAGAAATTTATTACAGTGTCATAATGGCACGCCTTGATTATTTTGATTCAGCAATACGTACCTAACTAATTCCATATGTACATGCATTGTAAAGATGGTCTTGTTTACTACTATATATTATGGTTTCCAATACCTTAACTTTTTACTGTAGTAAAAAAAAGGAATCTAAATATTTCTCAGAAAAGGAGAATTAAATAGTAAAATGAAAACAAAAATGAGTCGACAAGAAGAAGTTACAGACCATTAGGTGTCCATGTTTATTTTCATTAGGCGCATATGAAAAACATATCTGTTAATCAAAACAAAATGGTTGATGAAAGAAACTCGGATTGTTTTTTTTTTTTAATTATCGTTCTTTTCTTTAAGATAGTTATTGGTTGTACCTCTCCTCACTGAAGATAGTTAGAGCAACCTTATTAGTCAGTGTGTAAAATAGAAGTTCTTAAAAACAAAATAGTAGCATTTAAATTAAATAATTAAGTTTTGATTAATATTAAATTATTAGATTAGTTAGATAAAGATATGTGAAAAGATAATGCATTTAGAGGAACACTTGTAAAAGGAACCATATCAATCTCGACTATCAAAATATCCACGTGGTAATTTCTTTTATTTGGATTTATGACTAATTAGTTACCGGCCAAATCACCAACGCTCTGGTTCGGTTCTGTTATACCATTTTCAAAATCAAATCAGAAGAGCGAAAGGAGAACATGACAATCAGATGCACAAAGACATACATGGATGTAAACACTATATTCAAATTCTCTGATCCATTCTCAGGCAGTCTTTTTCATTGTTTTATGTGCACTGTTCTTTGGTTCGAGGAACAAACAGGAGGTTGATACAAGAAAGCAACCGAATAAATACAATCTATGCAGTTAGAATGAACCAAAATCCATAAGAAAACAAAAAAAAACAAAAAAGAGAAGAGACAATTGATGATTTAGTATTCATTGTATAGTAAATTCTCATTATTTACAAGGTGAATTTCTCAAAGATATGGCTGAAACGTATCTTAACATTTGAATGCCAACAGATTGAATACTATAATAAACTGATTTGAATCCACCACATCAATATCTCAAACAGTTAAAGAATTCAAACAGTTAAAGCATTCTTATTTTTTGGGTACGTTTTTCAAAAACTATGGGCTGAAACATATCTTCACATTGAAATGCCAAAATATTGTGTTTGAATTGATAGCAACAATATCTCAAACAGGTAAATCACTCAATGTTTTCTCTTTCTCTTATTCTCATTTTCATAGCTTAGAACATGTTTATTGATAAAATCTTTTAAAATTGCTTAAATGGGCCAATGAAAAGAAAATTAAATGAATCAGAGAAAAGAGAAAGATAAAAAGAGAGAGACATCAAGAAAAGATGAAAAGCAACGTAAGCAACACAGAAACAACAATTCTTCTGGTATTTAATTAAGTAACATCTCTTCTTCTTTTTTCATTTTTTCATTTTTTCATTTTTTAATTATAAAATACTCTAAACAACCCATTTAAACTAATGCAATAAACATGCTCTTAGCGACTTATAATATTGAAAAATTTAATAGATGTAAAACGATAAAAATAACATAAATTTAGAATGGCCATCACATAAGTTATCAGTCTAAGGTAAGAAAATATAAAATAATATATTTGGAATTAATATTTTGCTCGGATTCATTTTAAATTATAAATTTCTATTTCCGTAGATTATATGGAGATATGAGTTAGTCTAATCAGTAAAGCCAAANTATTTGGAATTAATATTTTGCTCGGATTCATTTTAAATTATAAATTTCTATTTCCGTAGATTATATGGAGATATGAGTTAGTCTAATCAGTAAAGCCAAAAAGAGAACATGACAACTAGATAGATACACGAGACATTTATTCAAATCAGAAAAGCCAAAAAGAGAACATGACAACTAGATAGATACAGGAGACATTTATTCAAATTCTCTCGACCATTCTTAGGCAATCTTTTTCAATATTCTATGTTCATTATTCAAACAGAGAGAAACTCTTAAAAGCCAAGCATACAAACTAGAACAGTTTACATGATCATGTGGGATGTATCGATAACTCATGTGTTAATTCTTTGTTGAATCCAGCTGATCTAATATTCATTAGATTGTTGGCAGGTCTGTTATCTAAAGAAGCGTATGAAAGCTCTTTTCATATGCATGTCCCTAAGAGAAACTCAATTAAAATAAAACTTAATTTCTGGCACAATTTCATTTACTTACATGGTGTAACAGGAGAATCAAACCAAACGTGTACACAAAGAATCAAGATTTTTAAGTTACAAAAAAAAAAGAATCAAGATTTTTTCCATAGTCTTTCAAACAATTATGCCAAACTCTTAATTATCATTTATTTTTATATTAAAAAAGCAATGCCAACAGTACAAGAACAAACAATATCAATAGTAAGTTAACATTTTGTTTTATCTTTTATTAGGTAACATTCCAAAATATACCCAATAATGGAAGATATATTCACAATGACATTNTTTTCCATAGTCTTTCAAACAATTATGCCAAACTCTTAATTATCATTTATTTTTATATTAAAAAAGCAATGCCAACAGTACAAGAACAAACAATATCAATAGTAAGTTAACATTTTGTTTTATCTTTTATTAGGTAACATTCCAAAATATACCCAATAATGGAAGATATATTCACAATGACATTACTTCTCGTGATCAACACTTCTAGTCTTGGCTTCATCTCTAATAATTCATCTGTACATGCACTCACATCAGCAACTAAGCTTAAGATGTTATCGCCTACTCTTACGTATTTTTCTGCTGCCAGAGCTTCGAGGATAAGATCAGTGTCATGAAGAGACTTTCCATATAATCTTACACATAAATCAATTGTATGTAAATCCGTTGCATTGCCTGCAAATGACTTTATTTGATTCATTGCATCTGAAACGTTTCCATACTGATATTTGACCAGAAATTTGGTAAGGCCATAAAAATCTAAAGTTGCAATTTTAGGGGTTGATTTTAGAAGCTCATAACAAAGTGGAGAATTGAGAAATTTTTGTGTGCATATGCTGTCGATCTCGTTTTCTTTAACCATCATACTAAAGTTTCCATATGATGATGACACAAGAGAGAGAAGCAGAACAGTAGTAAGAACCAAAAAAAAGTTTTCTTTGACGTAAGCAACCATTTTTTGTTTAAAGTGCTTGGAAAGCTATGTTAAATTTATATAGGCTGAAATATATTCCCTTTCACATTTAAATGTGAAAAGATTTTGTTTGTTTTTTTTTCCTTTTTTACTTTAGCCATAAATGCTAACATATCATAAAACAATTTGATTTGGTATTAGCAAAATCTCAAAAGATTAAAGCATTCAATATTATTCTTTTCTTTTTTAAAGTTTAGATAACTTCTAAATATTTTCTTACTTACTTGGTGTAAAAAGGTATAAAATAACACAGATATGGAATAAGATGAATTGATTCTCACTAAAAGCTGAATCTCTCAAAAATATGGGCTGAAATGTGTCTTAATATTTGAGTGCCAACACTATAAACTGATTTGAATCGAAAGCATCAATATCTCAAAAGTTAAAAGCATTCAATGTTTTTCATCTTTTTTTTTGTCACTTAATATTTCATAAACTTGAAATTGAATTGGGCCTAGAACGTAGCCCAACCCAAGAGGTCCATTACACAAATAGGAAAACATTCATAATTTAGATGACACTATATAATCAAAGTCCTTCCTCATAAGGAACTCCGCTAGCTTTAAGCCACAACTCTCCTCTTAGAAGTTTTCCCACTGTAAATTGCTCAGCTTCTTCCGGATCTGTTATGACTTTGAATCCTTTCCACTTTACTCTGTTGATTGTATCTGCCCCTGGGCCGCTGTTTTGGTATTCTCCGTAGAACAAAGTAGACAGATGTCCTTCCTTGTTGTCCCAAGGAGCCCAACCGGCTGGATCAATGAGATCATCTATGACTGACTTCATGAATACCACTGTTGCATAATCACCCCACGGTCGTCCTAAAAAAGTCTTCACTGTTCCCTTAACTGGAATGAGATCTTGAGCCGCCTTTATGTTGCACTTGTGTATTGAAAACCAACTCTTGGGGCTCTCTATCATGCAATGTTGAGCAGTTATCATGTTACTTTGTCCTTGAAGTGGTTTCCGAGCTTCAATATCGCAGTTCTGGAACACAGCAGTTGCTTCTCCGCAAATGAAATCTACAGTGCCGGTTATGTAGCACTCACCATAGAAATGTCGCCCATTGTGGGCGTATAGTGTATCTTGAAAAGCGTCAATACGACATCGGTATACGATCGCTCTATCGGCGCTAATTCGGAGAGCCACAGCCTGTCCCTTAGCTGGCCCGGCTGTGTTGGCGATGCAAATGTCCTGGGCCATAAACCCATCTGCCTCAACTGCTGCAATTTGTATAAACGAGTCTTAGTATTCCTAAATCAGGCTTGTCCCGGCCATAAGGCGGGTGTGGCGGCTGCTTTAGGCCACTTCTAAATGTTTTTATTTTTTGTGCCACATTATAATCTTAATATTGGTGTAGAGATCAAAATAATTCAACATGATTGGTAGATCAGTGTATAAGAGACTTAAATAGTTAAATTTCTGGAATTTTTTTCTTTTCTTTTTAGTGTTGAACAAATCTGTTTTATTTTTTAAAAAAAGGTTTTTGGTATTGCCTTTGTGGAAGTTAATTTTTTAAATCTATCTCTTCTATATATTTGTGTGCTATTATTATATATATATTTTTTGTTTTCTATGAAGCATTTTCATCTAACTTAATTGGTTAGATATACTTATACTTATCGGGTTTTTTTCTGTACATCATACTTTTATTTATCTGTTAATTAAACCTATTATTATAGTTTTTTTTTGCTAAATTATAACATATTATTATAGTTTCATATATATATATATATATATTATGGGTGTGGGGTTTCTTTTTTCTCCTATCATTATAAAATAACTGAAAACCTACAGAAAAAACAAGAATATATAATTTTGACTAGAATAAAAGTAAAAAAATAAATAAGATACTAAATTGACCAATATTTCGTAAAATGAGAAAGGTCACTAAATGGTTAGGGATGGCACTGCCTAAAATCATATTAGCTTGGAAATAAAAGAAAAAAAATGAAAAATTACCAAGTGTTGCCGAATCGTATGTTCCTTTACCATCAGCGTTGTTCAAACTGCCGGTGATAGTTGTTAAGTCACTTCCCTCTCCCAAGATGGTTAGATTCGTTTTATTTATCCCGATGATCACGTTTTCTAGGTAAGTGCCTCTCTTCACGAGTATAGTATACCGCGTCTTGCTATTCTCCGGAGCGGCGGCGACTGCTTCCGTCACGGTTGTAAAATTTCCACCATTCTTTGCGACAATAACGTCTACCTTACTTCCAAGCGCCTAAATAATATAACATATGAAATTCAGTGAGCGCCGGTATAATGTTATAGCAAGAACTATATAAATTCAGTTAGGAAACTCAAGGAGCAGTGTGATAAGTAAGTATGCATGCTATAAAGAACATAAGATAAATTATATAAGCAATTAAAAAACAAAGAAACGTGTTTAATCTCTCGGTTGTTGCTAATTTACTCGACAAACGTCACAATAACTAATTCACGAGGAAGAATAATTAGGGTCTTGGGCTATAAAACAATAACTACTTCCAAGCGCCTAATAATATAACATATGAAACTCAGTGAGCGCCGGGTATATATAATGTTATAACAAGAATTATATAAATTCAGTTAGGAAAGTCAAGGAGCAGTGATAAGTATACATGCTATAAAGAACATAAGAGAGATTATATAAGCGATTAAAAAACAAAGAAACGGGTTTTATCTCTCGGTTGTTGCTATTTTAATCGACAAACGTCACGATAACTAATTCACGAGGAAGAATAATTAGGGTTTTCGGGCTTATAAAACAATGGATCCGTATCATATTAGGCTTTATCTTGAGTAAGAAGTTTAATATCTATAATTTTTTTATAATTTATAATCATGATTGCTACTAGAAGTTAAACCTAGAAATTTATAATCAATATAAACGCTAATCCAACCAGTGAAAAGTTAACACAAGATTGTTTATAACCTCCATGGATACGTTCTTGGTGTGACCTTCACGTTGACTTGAAGAGAAAGATGGCAACTGGGATGTGTCTGACGGATCTTGGAAGAGGTCCGAACCAGCGTCCCATGGTACGGCCGACCCTGAAGAAGAAGAAGGAAGATGAATCTTCAAGGGTTCTGCCCAAGCTCCAACAGGATCGGAAGACACGGCAATTGTTTTCAGATGAGAATCGACGTCACCAACATGCTGTGAATCCCCCCCAGCGAGAATGCCTTCCACAGTAGAGGCGGTTACAATAGGGCCTTCTTTGTCAGTCACCGGCGTGGCTATGTTCTTGGTGTTACCTTCACGTTGATCTGAAGGGAGAGATGGACATTGAGACGGTGGTTTCATTTTCGAAAAGATGGAGATCGAGAGAGAAAGAGAGAGATAGCCAAAAGTGGTTTTCAGTATAGGACTGATTACTAGTTTATAAAGAGATAATTTTACGCAGTTACGGTACGTTGAATTTAGTAGTGCTTAATGGGTGGAAAAAGACATTATTCCCTCTTCTGTTTGAAATTGAATGCATAGTAAAATGGATGATACAAGTGTACTATGACAGATCGATAATCATGGTTATCTAGTATTTCAATGTTTTACATATTATATAAAGCAAATATTTGACCCTGATTGAATTGTATTGTAAGTGCATGGTGCGTGGTATAATTCAAATAGACATTCCGAATCGGTCACATTGGATCTTGAATATTTGACATAACCATTTTCTTGTAAAAGATATGGCATTTACCATATATACATGAACATTTACAAACAATAATTTTGTTGGTTTTGCATGTAATCACCATCTTAATGTCATCAGTCCTTAGTAATTAATCTTTTTTTAAAAACTTTTTGATAAAGTTATGAATAGCATGTTATATCATACGTACATCATTACGATGACCAACAAAAAAAAGTTATTTACCTTTACATTTATATTTAAATAGCAGCATTTAAAAAATGTAAGTTTTTATCGACTATAACTCCTTTTCCACAATTTAATGTTTACTGACCGCTAGAACCAATTCTGCTTTGGGGGGATGATGAACGTCTTTATCAAAATATGGTTTTAAGGATACAAACAGTTGTTCTCCATGTTCGAATACTTAATGCTGTAATTTATTTTTTGTTTTCCGATCGGAACAATTGTTGTATCTAAAGCACGTTGGAAGTGGTATATTTAGTCCCCATATAGATAATATTTCACTTATTTTTTAAAAAGGGTACTAACTAATATCTTAGTGGTAGCCAGTAGGCAAGTAAAATAAACAACAAACGAGAAGTAGTTTTGTTACAAACTTCATCAAAAATTTAGTGTTTGTAAAATGCCATTTTACAAAATCAACATAGTTCTTTAGTTAGATAGAACTTTGACAAAAATGATTATTTATACAATTAACTCTTGTTATGTTGTGTGTACATATATATAACATAAATAAAAGATATATAATGTTGTTGACACTTATTTGTATTGTTCATTTTTGAGCGCTTATGATGTGTGTGATTGTGAGACTACGTAAATGTATAGATGAACAGTGGATATCATGTTTGGTGGTTGACCCCTTAATAAATTACTATGAAATGATGAACACATATTCTCGATTAGTTGTCGTTAGAAATTTACTATAGTGTCATAATACGCGTTGATTATTCTGACTCAGCAATACGTACGTATGGTTTCCAATACATTAACTTTTTATGTCTTTGGTAAAAAAGGTTTCTTATATCTTCCTTTTTTGAAAAATAAATTCAAATATTTCTAAGAAAAAGGAGAATTAAATAGTAACACGAAAACAAAAATGAGAGCAGAGGGTCGGTTTAATTAATGAAATTGGATTTTCGATCCATGAAGATAAATAAATGATCAGAGCGGTATGAGCCGACAAGAAGAACAGACCACTAGGTGTCCATGGTTTACTTTTGTAAATATAAAAATAATAATGAACATTTCTCTAAAGTTTAAGGAAATAATTATGCGCACATAAACAACATATCTGCTAATCAAAACAAAATGGCTGATAAACCTTTTGTCAAAAAAAAAAAATGGTTGATATTGGTACCTCTCAAAAGAAATTTAGACCGTGGTTTTCAATATTTGGTCTTCCTGGAAACTAACTCATTTTATTATAACTATCATTTTGACCATTATTATGTAATATAATCCTAAAATTATTTTAGGAGTCTCACAGAATTTTGGCAGTGACTTAAATTGATCAAGCTCCAGCCAATAGCATCCCCGGATCTTAGAAGTTAAGTCAACAATATATGTCTTTAAAGCCATTGCAGCTTCAGACGAATCAGACTAGGAACGATAACAGTCATCATTGCTCTATATATTTAAATACCGTAGCTATCTCTGCATATGCTTATTAATTTTTTTTTGCTAAACATGTAAATATCTTAAAAAAATGAAATTGTTTGATTTACAACAGAAAATCTAAGAGCTGCGTCACCTTGGCAAAAAATAATCAAAAGAAAAACAAGATGAGCTGAGGCAAATATTAGATCAAAGGACCTTTTCAATATCTCAGTTAAAACAAACCGCTAGGTGAAAATAATACTCCATTATTTGTACCATCATATGGATTGTCCAAACTGATATTCAGTATATGTTGATTACTAGTAGTTCATAACGTAGTAGTAGCGCTACATAAATACTTAGAAGAAAAAAGTTATTTACCTTACGTGTAATATTTTTTAAAAAAAGTTAAGAGTTCTTTAGGTGGATGCATAAAGAATAATTACTTACCTGTTGGCTGGTAGTGAAGAACCCCTTTCCCAAAAATGTCTATGGTTCTTTTTTTTGTTATAGACACTCTTTCTTAAAACCGTGGGAAACCAATTAATTCAGCATGTGCTTATATTTTCCATAGATGTCTGATTTCAAATGAGGATTTGTAGGATTCAAACCATTTGTCATCTTCTACTGGATTATCTTTACAGTAAAACGAAATTAATTATCTAATAAATGCATAGTGGTCTAGATATCTAAATTGAGATATTATGTTTTTCTCTTTTCTCTCTGAAGATGCTATATTAAGATTAAAGACAAATGTAATTTTCAACTTGTTTATAAAGACATTATTATTATAGCTTAAGCTTTCAACCTAATTAATCTTAAGAGACTACAAATATGTGTACTGCATAATCTAACCGTTGGTTATAACTCTAAGCAAACCAATCAAATATTTGGAAAAGATAGATAAAAATACTTATTGACTATATTAATTAAACGTTACTGTTTAATTTTCATTCTAGGGCATATCCTATTGATTTATTTTCTTCTTGCTATTAGTTATTGCACTAACAAAGTTGTCAAACCCGTTATTCGGCTAAAACAATTCTTACCATGCTAACTACGAATCCTCATATACCATGGTTAGGACTTGGCTAGTAACATATTGGCCTACTTGAACAACTTAATGTTGATAACTACCATTTCGGATAAATAAGGGTATATTAAATAAAAGAAATCCCAGTACTATGAAGTTACTGTCAAAAGTTTTGTCACCAAGGTAGTAAAATAGTATGTCTTATATAGATAAAAAAAAACAAATATATGACTATTCCACTATATAGTAAAGGCACACCAAAATTAGCCAAAGTCCTATTCGATGAGAAACGTTATTAAATTTGGAATTTGATTAGCAACTTATCGTCACATTTTTCTTTTATTTTCTGTTACCGTTTCGGAAATTATAAATCTCAAATTTTAAAGAAATCGTATCACCACCCTCCACTATCCAAATATTCACGTGGCAACACGTGAATAACGACTGCTTTAGCTGGGCTTATGAAAAATTAGTTACCAGCCAAATCACCAATAAAATTAAATTGAATTGAACCAGACAGTCTTTTCCATTGTCAAAATCAAATCACCAACAAACGCTCTGGTTCGGTTCTGTTAAACCAATGTCAAAATCAAATCAGAAAAGCCAAAAGAAGAACATGGCAATTAGACAGAGACATACATGGATGTAAAACCCTTTTATTCAAATTCTCTGGACCACTCTAAGCTAGTCCTTTTCATTGTCTTATGTGAAATACAATCTACGTAGTTAGAATGAACCAAAATCCATAACAAAAAAAGGTAAAAAGAAAGAAAAATAAACAACGAAGAACACAAGAACATGTGTTTTTCTTTCTATGTTCTCTCATCTAAGTTAAATTTGTGACTTCTATTATGATGACAACCATCCACCGTGTACGAAAAGAGACTTAGCCCAGTCCGTTCATATGGATCGAACTCATACTCTAAGTAAACAGCTTCAAACTTAATATCTTTAAGCTTATTAGTTATCGGTCCTATTAGGAATGCATTTCTACACCAAAGTGGACTTTATTCTACATTGACCCACTCACTACCATCTTCATTATATTTTAACCTATCATAAATTTGATTTTTTATGAAATCCACACTAGTTATGAAATCCACACTAGTGAAAAAGGCTCATCAACATAAAGCGCCACACTTTCTCCACCAAGACAGTTAATTTCTTCGTTAGGAGAGAGGCCCACAAAGGCAAATTGAGAGATATATTGGGCTGCTTAGGCCCAACGTTAAATTTGATTTAGTCACGTGTGACATTGTCAACACGATCAATGATGTCAACAGACAAAAGTAAAAGAATTAAGACAACCTCCTGTCTTAACAAGCTAAACATTAACCAAATCAGAATATTGATATATGCTTATAAAATCACTAAAAAATAAAATAAGATTTTCGTCTTTCGTCTGTTTGTTATCCAATCGAATTCACGAAGAATGTTAACCGGTCTCGATCGCATTCTTTAGGGTCAAAGTCACCTGTCGACTATTCAATATTAACCGCTTGCTTTTTTTCACCGGACTTGTGTGCTCTTCGGCGACCGGGGAAAAGCTGCATCGCTAAGGTAGTTCCTTTTCCGCTCTTTCTTCTCTCTCTCTCTCTCTATTGAACCGGAAAAAAGTAGGTTAACTAAGTTTGGTTGATTCTCAATTGAGCTTTTTAGTAATGGTTTTAGGATCTGTATTGAAGATTTTGGCTTGTTGTTTTCTAATACCAGCCAAAGATTTGTATTATGTGATGATAATGCATCAATAAATTTTTGGGACTTTGTACTTTTTAACTTATTAGTAGTAGAGGTCAAAGTTACTTTTTAAAGTTGAATTTTGATTGTTGAACAGATGTTCTGCCACTTAGCTCTCTTGTATATATGCTATAACTTGTATACACACTGCTGGTATACAACTCATGGTTTTACAACTTAGAATATATGAACTATACTTCTGTGCGTTTTGCTTCTTTTACAAAGTGTTGTATGCAACTCACTGTTACACCAAAACTGGATTTGTTTTCTGTGTAAATATTTGAGTTTTTTTTTTTAATGATCCCTGAAAATTGGATACAGAGAACTTATAGCTGAGAAAGAAGACAAGGGATAACGGTGACTGAAAAATCTGAAGGGATCAGATGGGAAGCAGCAACAGAAGTGGGGAACAAAAGAAGCAAATGGCAGAACTTAGCAAAAACCTTAAAGAAGGTGAGAGGATCCTGGAGCCTACACGTAGACCTGATGGTACTCTCAGGAAACCCATCCGGATTCGAGCTGGACATGTTCCAGAAGATGAAGTTGTCATTTATCAATCCAAAGGTTCTTTGGTATGTAGTCTTTATTCCCTCAACACTCTATTCTGCTCTTGGATTCATTGTTTCTCCTAGAAATGAATCGTTTTGAAATGGTCAGTGTGTTTTCATTATTTGTATCTTTGCAATAGATGAAGAAGGAGATGACCTCACAAGGACCTCCAGGTTATGAACCTGATCCAACTCCCAAACCAAAGACTAAAGCTGCTAAGAGGAACGAACGTAAGAAAGAGAAGAGATTACAGGTATCTGTTAACCACTAGCTTCGGCTTCAGTTATTGGAACATGCTTCAAAATTATCATCTCTGCAGGCTGCTGCAGAAAAAGGTAACAGCTCTGAGGATGGATCAGCTAGTAATGTAGACAAGGAAGAGGTGGTACCCATCGTGACTCCAAGCAATGGACCACAATCTGTGAATGCATTGGTTTCTAGTTTGGATGCTTTGAACGTTTCTTCAAATAATGATGTACCGTCTCGTACTTCAAACCTTGGTGAAGCACACAATCCAGGAACTGCAGGAGAAGACATTGAGAAAAGGATACGTGCACTCAAGAAGAAAGTAAGATAAAAGTGTCCTCTCATTTCACTACAGTATTGTCCTTGATGCGAGGGTGATGCAAACCCAAGCTGGCATTGTAGCATTTTGATGTAATTGTTGACATTTACAGATCCGACTCACAGAAGCGCAACAGCAGAAGACTGCTCCCAAAGACCTAAAGCCGGAGCAACTGGAGAAGTTCTCCAAGTTGGAGGAATGGAGGCAAGAACTCAAGGCTTTGGAGGTTAAGCAAACTTAGCTTTCTGCTGCATCTGACATGAGTTGTCTAGCTTTCAGACAGGTTGTAGCTTTTTTCATGAAATTGCTAGAACCAGTCAAAATTTGTATGACTTGTTAATGAACTTTGGCTCAGTGCCTAAGTTCTCATGGAAATTGATGACACTTTGTGTGTTGATGTTTGGTCTGCACCTAAAGCATGTACTTACAACTAGATTCATGAATCAATCAAACAAAAAAAACATTTAGGGTATTACTGCATTAAATCTGTACATGCAGGTTCGGGTAGTTCGGTTTAACTAAAATCTTGGTTTGGAAAATCAATTGGGAAGCAGATAATGTACAGTATTTTTTTCCGAAAGTTCTAACTGATATTGCGTTTATAGCTTAATCTGATATTAAATTAACTTTCATAAAAAGGTTGATTGAAGAATGTTACTAACATTGAGGGTTATTCCACAATTGTTTTTGATCCCAACGATGTTCCCAAAATTGATGCTTTCAGAATGAGGTTAAACATTACATTAATAAGTTATTATTCAAAATGTGTATAAATTCGAAATCTGATCATTGATTTTACGCAATATAGGATTGCAAATGGAAATTTCTGAATACGGTATCCACGGAAGTTGGTTTTCATACATTTTTAATTTAATTTGTTTTTCTTATATAAATTTTTACTGTTTTATTTTAGTAGTCTATTTTTTGTTTCGTTTTATCAGATATCTATAAGACAAACGGTGAAAATAATACTTTTGCAGCTATGTTTCGTTTCATATTTATTTAATAACTTATTTTATATGACTATATGCTTTTTATTATTGATTCACATGCACTATCTATTATTCAATTAAACAAATTAATACACCAGATTAAAAAATATCAAAGTCTAAGTCATCATTTATATCTTAATACTCAATTTCGATAAAACCTTTAGTTATAACATTTTGAATTTATTTGTATGGTAGTATTCATCTCATTCGGCGCAGGACGCGGATCATCACCTAGTACTACATTATCAAATAACATACATTTTTTTCTATTTTTGCATTCCCTCATTTCTTTCCTTATATTTTATGGAATGGTCCAATTAACGCCTTATTCTATCCGTATATGAAGATTACACCCAAACTTTAAATGAGCCATTTGATACCCATTATGCTGATGTAGAAAGTTATGTTATAAGGTTCTACTTAAAAGAAGAAGAAATACCAGTAGCCTAACATCTGTCATCAAATAAAATTTGCAAATGTGATATATTAACGTATTAGATAATGCAATTACAATTATATTGCAATTACAGTAATAATATATGAGATTCTAAAAATATGAATCAAACTAAGCTCCCAGTCCTAAGCTCTTCTTGCTCTGGTGAACATATGGTTTGATTCGTATTTTTAGAATCTTATATATTGATTGTAGACCGGGACTGATAGTTTTCTTTACGAGGAAGTTCAAAATTTGTGCAGATATATCACGAGGAAACTCTTTATTGTTACAGAAACTCAATTCCCAATCCTTAAACGAAAGGTATTCCCTTTGCGAATCATAAAGAAACAATCGGGATTTAAATTGCGATGGATAATGTTAGCACCATGTAGTTTGGAGACACCACTCACAACATCTCTGATCATATCCACCAGAAGAATGGAAGGACCACCGCTTGTTTCCCATAATTTTATATCTCCGAGAAGTTCTTTGCGGAAACTTCTTCTCTCCTCCGTGAGAAGCCCTGTGCTTTTGCTTGCACAGATTCTTATTAAATCTCCCAAGCTGCATGTCCAGAGTTCGAAGGAGACGTAAATGTAAGAATCAGATTTGTCGACTTCGTAGAGTTGAACAATGCTTTCGACATCATTCTCAATGCTATAGTGAATTTTCGCTTCACGAAGTAGCCTTATCTGTTTCATCGTTGTATTGGAAGCGCTTCACAACTACACGGCGTAGGTTGCGTGTGCCTTCAAACAACTCGCTTCCGTCAACTCCATTACCCATTGCTTGGTTGGTATCAATAACAATAATCTTGTTTATACTTGGCGACATAAATATCAATGGTAATTGCATATCACTCGCGGCAGCTCTAGCTACTGCCGGGATTTTGTCATCCTCTGATTTACGTTGGTCCATCTCGCAAGTGCTGCAAAACCGAGTTCAAAAACAAGTTTAAATGACTCGGTTCTCTTTTTTTTTGTCTAAACATCAACTATTTCATTCATCAACAAAATATGTATTTTTTTTTAATTTTTTCAAAATATATTATAAAAATGTATCCATTATTAGTTATTAAATAAAATTATGAATTAAAAAACTATATATATATATAGATATTTATAATTTACATATTTTTAAGAAAACATTATGAAAAAAATGAGCAAAAATAATTGAAAAAAAGAAAAAAAAAATCATAATAATTGCATTTTATATAATATTTTTAATTTATTAAAGATACCATTATAATTAACCTCTTTAAGAATTAACGTGTGAACAACATGTATTAACATTTGCTGAAACATATATTAATATTTGAGTGCCAACAAATTGTGTACTATAAACTGATTTAAATCGATAGCATCAATATCTCAAAGAGTTAAAGCATTCAATGTTTTTCTCTTTTTCTTTTTTTCTTGCTTTCATAATTTAGATAAAACTAGTGTAATCAGAGTCCTTCCTCATAAGGAATTCCGCTAGATCTAAGCCATGACACCTTGTAGTAGTTTTCCCACTGTGAATTGTGCAGCTTCTTTCGGATCCGTTATTACTTTGAGTTCTTCTCACTTGACTCGCTTGATTGTATCCGCCTCAGGCAAGTTGACAGACAGAATAATTAATACTGTTGCATAATCAGTCCACGGTTGTCCTATAAATGTCTTTATTGTTCCCTTAATGGAATGAGATCTTGAGCCGTCTTTATTTTGCACTTGTGGATAGAAAACCACGTCTTTGATCCCTTTATCATGCAATGTTGAACAGTTATCATGTTGCTTTGTCCTTTAAGTGGTTTTTGAGCTTCAATGCCGCAGTTCTGGAACACAGCCGTTGCTTGTCCCCAAATGGAATCTACAGCCACAGCCTATTCCTTAGCTGGCCCGGCTGTGTTCTCGATGCATATGTCCTGGCCATAAACCCCTCTCTCTCAACGGCTGCAATTGTACAAAATATCTCCTAAGACGATGTCGTTTTGATATACGGGAAAAAGTGCCAATTTCGATCTCAACAATTTTAATCGTGCCAAATACGACCCATACAAATGGTTAGTACCAAATACGACCTCAACTCAATTATATTAAAAAAAACTACCCAAACTTCTTAAAACGTGCCTAAATCTACAATGAATTTTGACAACAATTAATCAACCGTTAAGAAGATAAAACAACGTCGTTTTGATATATATATATATATATATATATTAAATATGTGCATTCCATAACTCAAACTTGTGTCGTGATACCCTTTTAAAAGGGCTCATTAACAATTAGACTAAAATAACCTTTTGAAATGTTATTACAAATGTTAAATTATATAAACTACTATTCTTTTTCATCTTATCCTATTTCAAATCTTGGTGATGATTGTTTCTGATTTATATAAATACATTAACATGTTTTTACTTATCATATCTTAATAAGTAAAATTTTCTAAATAGCATCTAAGTTTTAAGTATATATAATATCATATAGTTATAAATAATTTATTATGTTATATTTTAATAAGATATAAGTTTATTAAAGATATAAATCAGAAACAATCATCACCAAAGTTTCAATTTGGATAAGATGAAGAAGAATAGTAGTTTATATAATTTAAAATTTGTATTTCAAAAAGTTACTTGTCTAGCTGTTAGTGTGCCCCTTTAAAAGGGTACATGGGTTTGAGTCCTGAATTGAAATATTTTTAAAAGTATATATATATATATATATATATATATATATATATGTATATCAAAATAATGTCGTTTTATTTTGTTAACGGTTGACTAACTTTGATTAGAATCAATGTAGATTTAGGCATGTTTTAAGAAGTCCGAATAGTTTTTTTTTTTAATTATAATTGAGTTGAGATTGTATTTGGCACTGATCATTTGTTGAAGTCGTATTTGGCTCGATTGAAATTATTGGAATCGAATTGGCACCTTTCTTGTATATCAAAACGATATCGTTTTATCGAGTTAACGATTGACTAACTTATGCTAAAATTAATTTAGATTTATGCATGTTTACGAAATTTAAATAGTTTGTTAATTATAATTAAGTTGTGATCGTATTTGGTATTTATCATTTTTTTGAATTGTATTCGGCACGACCAAAATTATTGGTGTCAAAATTGGCACTTTTCGGACTCTAAGAACAGTGATTCTGGTAGGAAAGAGAGGCCCACAAAGGCAAATTGAGAGGTACATTGGGCTTAGGCCCAACGCTAAGGTTGATTTTAGTCAACGTGTGACATTGTCAACCCAAGCAATGATGTCAACAGACAAAAGTAAAATTGGTCGGTCCAAAGAACAACCTGTCTTGACATTAACCAAATCAGAATACGGATATGCTGCTATACTTTAAAAAAAAAAAATCGTCTTTTGTCTGTTTGTTTTCCAATCGAATTCACGAAGAATGTTAACAACCCGTCTCCATCTCATTCTTTAGGGTCAAAGTCACGGTTGACTATTCAAATATTAACCGCTTGCTTTTCACCGGACTTAGCGCTCTCTGGCGACCCTAGAAAACTCCATCTCAAAGGTCATTCTTTTTCTAGGTGTAGGTAACTCTGGCCATCGGCAGAAAAATAGGTTAACTAAGTTTGGTTGATTCTCAATGCTTGTTTACTGCAAAGAGACAAATTAGGGAATGTTTCAATTGAACTATTTAGTGTGGTTCTACGATGTGTATTAGAGATTTGGCTTGTGATTGGTCTCTTGACTTTTGATTGCATGAATTTTGAAGGCATTAGTCACTGGTTGGTTGTGTATGGTTGGTGCTTCTGCGTATTTATGTTGTGAAATAATGAGGTTTTTGATGATTTGAGTTATGAACTAATATTACATAAGGGTTGAGGTATGTTTGTCCTTACTAGTTACCGAATACCGACCATCAAATACGGTTTGAAGATTTTTTTTTTTTTTTTTTTTAAAAAGGTATATTTCAAAACTGTGAGAACTGAGAAGGACATTCATCTATAATTAGCCATTGGTTACTTTTTATAGTTCAATTTTGATTACTGAACTGATGTTCTGTTATAACTTGTTTACACACTGCTGGTACACATAACTCATGGTCTTACAGCTTAGATATATGAACTATACTTCTGTGCGTTTTGCTTCTTTTACAAAGTGTTGTATGCTACTCACTGTTAACCAAAACTGGATTTGTTTTCTGTGTAAATATTTGAGTTTTTTTTTAATGATTCCTGAAAATTTGATACAGCGAACTTATAGCTGAGAAAGAAAACAAGGGATAAGGTTGACTGAAAAAAATCTGAAGGGATCAGATGGGAAGCAGCAACAGAAGCGGAGAACAAAAGAAGCAAATGGCAGAACTTAGCAAAAACCTTAAAGAAGGTGAGAGGATCCTGGAGCCTACACGTAGACCTGATGGTACTCTCAGGAAACCCATCCGGATTCGAGCTGGACATGTTCCTGAAGATGAAGTTGTCATTTATCAATCCAAAGGTTCTCTGGTATGGAGTCTTTTATTCCCTCAACACTCTCTATTCTGCTCTTGGATTCATTGTTTCTCCTAGAAATGAATCGTTTTAAAGTTATTAAACTCAGTTGGTTATGGATAGCGTGATTTCATTATGTGCACCACCCTTGTATCTTTGCAACAGATGAAGAAGGAGATGGCCTCACTAGGACCTCCAGGTTATGAACCTGATCCAACTCCCAAACCAAAGACTAAAGCTGCTAAGAGGAACGAACGTAAGAAAGAGAAGAGATTACAGGTATGTGTCTCTCAACTCTATCCATCTGTAAACTTCATATGCTACTAGCTTTATCTTCAGTTATTGGACCATGCTTCATAATTATCACCTCTGCAGGCTGCTGCAGAAAAAGGTGACAGCTCTGAGGATGGATCAGCTAGTAATATTGACAAGGAAGAGACTGTTCCCATTGTGACTCCAAGCAATGGATCCCAATCTGTAAATGTATTGGTTTCTGGTTTGGATGCTTTGAATGTTTCTTCAAAGGATGATGTAAGCAATCCAGGAACTGCAGGAGAAGACATTGAGAAAAGAATACGTGCACTTAAGAAGAAAGTAAGATAAAGTATCCTCTCATTCACTACATTATTGTCCTTTATACGAGGGCATGCAACCCAAGTTGACATTGTAGAATTGTTAGTTCCTCATCTTCTGTTAACATTTGCAGATCCGACTCACAGAAGCTCAACAGCAGAAGACAGCTCACAAAGACCTAAAGCCGGGGCAGTTGGAGAAGTTCTCTAAGTTGGAGGAATGGAGGCAAGAACTCAAGGCTTTGGAGGTTAAGGAAGCTTAGCTTTCTGCTGCATCTGACATGAGTTGTCTAGCTTCCAGACAGGTTGTAGCTTTTTTCATGAAATTGCTAGAACCAGTCCAAATTTGTATGATTTGTTAATGAACTTGGCTCAATGCCTAAGTTCTCATGGAAATTGATGACACTTTGTGTGTTGATGTTTGGTCTGCACCTAAAGCATGTACTTACAACTAGATTCATGAATCAATCAAACAAAAAAAACATTTAGGGTATTACTGCATTAAATCTGTACTAAGTGATTATTGTTGGTGTCTTTGTAGTTAGTATGTCATTTATGTCACACATGAATCTGTTACTACATCTTTTGAAAGTTCAACCTAAGATGTTTGCTAGTTAGTTCAGGTGAGACCCACTTAGCTTTTAATAGGAGACGGTAGCATTTATACGTTGCATCAAGCTCTGATCTCAGACAGAACTCACAGAAAATGAATCTCTTCTTCTTCTTCAGCTTCTCCCTCTTCCTTGGATCTTGTGTTGGAGGAGCCAATGACACAATCATGAGAAAACAGTCCTTGAGAGATGGTGATGTAATACTCTCTGAAGGAAAGAGATTTGCTTTTGGATTCTTCAGCCTTGGGGACTCTAAGCTTCGTTATGTTGGGATTTGGTATGCTCAGATCTCTGAGCAGACTGTTATATGGGTTGCAAATAGAGACCGTCCTGTTAATGACACATCAGGTCTGGTAGTGTTCAGCAGCAGAGGGAATCTCTGCTTATATGCGTCAGCCCATGAAACAGAGCTTATATGGTCTACTAATGTGTCAGATAGGATCTCTGAGCCAATGGCGAGGCTCTCTGATCTAGGCAACCTTGTTGTACTTGATCCTGTCACAGAAAGAACAGTCTGGGAGAGTTTTGATCATCCTACAGACACTTTTGTTCCGTTTATGAGACTTGGTTTCACAAGAAAAGACGGTATAGATCGTTTTCTAACGTCTTGGAGGTCTCCTTTAGACCCTGGTCTCGGAAACTATACCATGCGTATGGATCTTAGAGGGTTTCCACAGACTATGATGTACAACGGTCTGAAACCACTGTGGCGTGGAGGTTCATGGACAGGACAGAGATGGAGCGGTGTGCCTGAGAAGACACTAAAGTCCATCTTCAACATCTCCTTTGTGAATAATCAAGAAGAAGTGTCCAACACTTACGGTGTGTTGGATGATTCAGTCATAACAAGAGTGGTGATGAGAGACGTGGGAAGCCTGCAACGGTTTACGTGGAACGCAAGGGAAAAGAGATGGATTGGGTTAAGACCAAACCCTCAAGAGCAGTGTGACGGCTACGCTTATTGTGGCCTTAACGGTTACTGTGATCCTTTAAGTAGAGACACGTTGGAGTGCAGATGCTTACCTGGTTACGAACCCAAGACGCCAGAGGATTGGAACTCGAGAGACCCTTCTGGTGGATGCATAAGGAGAGATGCAACTTCGACTTGCTGTGCGAGAGAAGTTTTTGTGAAGTTAGAGCGTGTCAAGATTCCAGACACATCAGCTGCAAGTGTGGATATGAACATTACATTGAAGGAATGCAAACAGAGATGCTTGGGTAACTGCAGTTGTGTCGCTTACGCAAGTGCTTACTATGAAAGTGAAGGAGGAGCAGCAGGGTGCTTGACATGGCACGGTGATATGTTGGATACGAGGATATACTTGAGCTCTGGACAAGATTTCTATGTACGCGTAGACAAGGAAGAGTTAGGTACACATTTCTATTAAAGTTCTTGAAAAACTGTTTATAGCCTCTAAACAACTGTTATGCCCTAATACTTGTTTCAGCACGGTGGAACAGAGATGGGTCATCAAGGAAGAGAAGACTCATTTGGATTCTCATCACACTGGTTGCAGCTGTCATGTTGTCAATTGCTATATTGTCCTGTTTTGTAAGGAAGCGACAAAGTAAGTAAATATATTTTAAGCTCACAAGTGTGTTTCTTAACTCACAAGTTACTATGGTCAAGCACAGAGTCTAAGAGGCATACAAGATCTACAACTTTCGCCCCAAGTTATATTGATTTTGGAGACTCGCTCAGATTTGAAGAACAGCTTCAGGACAAGGCAAGAAGTAGAGAGTTACCTCTCTTTGAGTTTACCACAATCTCTGAAGCGACAGACAACTTCTCTCTTCATAACAAGCTTGGAGCGGGAGGTTTTGGATCCGTTTATAAGGTAAGGAAGAAGCCAAAAACATATCTCAAGTTAAGTGGTATGTTTAGGAACACAACTTGTTTGTTTATGTTCAGGGCGTGTTGGAGAATGGTATGGAGATAGCTGTGAAGAGGCTATCAACAAACTCAGGCCAAGGAATGGTAGAGTTTAAGAACGAGGTGAAGCTGATATCAAAGCTGCAGCATCGGAACCTCGTGAGAATCTTAGGGTGTTGCGTTGAACTGGAAGAAAAGATGTTGATATATGAGTATCTACCGAACAAGAGTCTAGACTATTTCATATTCCGTACGTTCATAACTTATAATATACCTTTTTCTTATGAGAAAGACCTGTGACTTCATTTTCATTCACTATTTTATGTTAGATGAAGAGCATAGAGCGCTTTTGGATTGGCCACAACGGATAGATATAATACGTGGGGTTGCTCGTGGAGTTCTTTATCTTCATCATGATTCAAGACTTAGGATCATCCACAGGGACCTCAAGGCAAGCAATGTACTTCTTGACAATGAAATGATCCCTAAGATTTCAGATTTTGGCATGGCGAGGATCTTTGGAGGAAACCAAATCGAAGGAAGCACCAAACGGGTCGTTGGAACATAGTGAGTTAGTCTCTTTCTCAATCCACACAACACTCTTCTTTTCAATCTTTAAAGTAGTTCCAACCTCATTGTGCAGTGGATATATGTCACCGGAGTACGCAATGGATGGCCAATTCTCCATAAAATCTGACGTGTACAGTTTTGGAGTATTGATGCTAGAGATCATTACCGGAAAGAAAAACAGTGGTTGCTACAATGATTTTTCAAATCTACTCGGACATGTAAGTAAAAAGAAAACAACATTATGTTTAAGAGAACACATAAGCAAATGTTTGTTTTTCTTCTTATTGTATAGATTTGGGATCTATGGAAGAAAGGTGAAGTAATAGAGATCATAGACAAACTAATGAACGCAAAGACTTATGATGAGAGCGAAGTTATCAAGTGCATACACATTGGGTTGCTTTGTGTTCAAGAAAACGCTTCGGACAGAGTAGACATGTCTACCGTTGTGCTAATGTTGGGACATAACGCTATTGATCTTCCGTCTCCGAAGCATCCTGCCTTTACGACAGGGAGGAGGATAGAGAGTAATGATGGTGGTAGCTCCTCCGGTGCTTGGCTCAGTGGAGAAAACGGCAATTCTATTAATGACGTCACCCTTACCACCATTCATGGCCGTTGAAAAAATTATATTACGTACAACGGTTCAATTTTTTTTTTGTTAGTCTAGAGATCTTGAAACAATTGAGAGGGCTTTGATGCAATGTAAACCACTAGAGGAAAGGATAACAATATTGCATCATCACAACACGAGAGTGCTATTGACATTTCTGATTCGATGAACAAGAGATTATTAGTAAAATATGGTAATGGTATGTTGTCGGTGGAGTTAGATTTCTGGAGCTTTGTACTTTGTATACTAGAACACTTGATGTAGCATCTCAAATAAAAAAAAATTGATATTTTAGCCAGATTTAATTCTTCTTTCTTTTGCGCAATTCTCTCAAATAGCACACTTTTAAATTTTTATCACAAAATAGATCTTAAAAATTAAAATAACCAAAATAGTATTTTTTATTATAAAAATTTAAGTTTTTTTTATTTCTTTTAATGTTATTCTAGTCATTTTCTCAAATAGGACAATTCTCTCAAATAGCAATTCTCTCAATTCGATATTATTGGATTGTAATTGTAGAAATTTTATTAGTAGAATTTTTGGATATAACTGTAAAAATTAAATGAAAAAAAAAATAAAAAATATTGTGACAGTAATCATATACTAGATCATGACCCGCCCGACCGGGCGGGTGTTTTGTTTTCTTTTAATTTTTAGGTTTATACTAAATGATGTAAAATAAAAAATGAAATATCAATTAAATGGTTACAAATTACTTATGGGTTTAATTTTGAAAGAAGAATACCAAAAAGTTTGTTGTTTGATCCGCGCAAGTGTTTGTTTTTATATATTTTATAACTGATTATATATTTATCTAAATTTACCCCTTTAAATAATTGTTTAAAATGACATTTTAAACACACAATTTTATAATTTATATTGAGTAATTTTATTTTATCTTATAAACTATCATTGTTTCATACTTATTTTTAAAATATGACCCGTATATCTGCACAAATGTTTTTATTTTATTTTTATGGATCAAAATTTTATGATAATGTATAACTAAATTGTTTTATTTACTATTTAAAATACATGGTCCTATATATTTATACTTTTTAACTTTTATTATTCTGAATTTACCTTGAACTATTATTTATATAAAAATATACATAACATGATATGTTTATATTAATCTTTTTCTTATATATTATATAAATGTTTCTTTTTGTGACTTTTATTTTAGTTATTACTAATAAATAATAAAAATATAATTATATATCTTTGAAAAAAATATTGTTCATTAACTATTTAAAGATATGTAGATAATTAATAAGAAAAAAATCCTAAAAGGTAGGTTAATTAATATTGGAATTAATTATTATGTATATAGAATTAGTAAAACAATTTCTATATAATTTATTTATTTAATTATGAAAGGTATATATGAAAATAATTATTTTCATTAATTATTGTTGCCATAATTTTTTTTAGTTAAAATTTGATTTTGGAAATGCATTAAGTAAAGACAAAGAATTCTATAAGATATGGTAATTAATAACTTCAGTGGCATAACATTGTAAATAATTAGAAAAACTCAGGGGTATTTTATATGGGTACTTCTCTTTTAATAATATAGATATTAATATATTTTTTTGTTTTAGAAAATAAAATGATTTATGTAGTCGTAGATAGAAAATATTAAATTGGATTGGGCTGACCTTAACTCAGGCCCAAATACCAATCCACAAGCCTATGAGAGACTTTACGACGGCACGGTGTCGTTTAAAGCACTCTTGGAGAAACATCAGGTGAAAAAAATATCTTATCCTCTTCAGTCTCTCTACTCGCTTTCTCCAACTGCAAATGGCTTCCTTCACAACTTCTTCCTCTCTCCTCCCCAAAACCTTACCTCCCACAACCCACCTGACACGCTTCCCTACACTCTCCAACATCCGTATTCTCGGGAAATGGAACCACCCTCTGCTCCGGAGCATCTCCACCGCCGAGTCTCGCCGTCGTGTCACGATTGTAAAGGCCGCGACTTTAGATTCGGATTATTCCTCGAAACGGAGCAGTAGTAGTGAGCAGAGGGAGACGATAATGCTTCCGGGATGCGATTATAATCACTGGCTGATTGTGATGGAGTTTCCCAAGGATCCAGCTCCCACGAGGGATCAGATGATTGAGACTTATCTCAACACTCTCGCTACTGTTCTCGGAAGGTTTTGTTCTCTCTTCTTCTTAGTAGTTGTCTTTAGTTGTTGTATAGTTATCAATCTCGAGAGAGAAGATGTATAGATATAATATAAGCTTATGAGCAAAAAAAAATAAAAATTTGAACTTGAAAACGCTGTTGAGTCATTTGAACTCAAACTTTGATATGGAGAGTCTGTTTTAGCTGCTTAAGTTGAGTCGTAGGTGATCTCGAGTTATTGGAGTTACGCATGGTAGAAGCAAAAGGTTGTTCTTTTTGGGGTTTGGAAGCTAAAAGCACTGTCTTTCATATGTGTACTTGTTGTTAGTGTTATTAGGAGTGAAAGTTAGGTGAATAATAGAAAGCTTCCGTTTTTGTATGTTTTCTTCAAGCTATGTATGAATTACAGATGTTGTCCATGGTGTGTCTCTGTTAAAATTTGATGTGGACGTTGTAATTTGTAAGCAAATAAAGGCTGAAACTTTACTGGATTTATAGTGGGGAAATTACTAAAGCTTCAGTTTATTTGTTGCTGGTGGTTGTTTTTTAGAGAACTTGAACTGTGTCTACACTATCGTGCAGCTGTTGTAACCAATTAATGTACCTGTGTCCGTTTTGTAGCATAACCAATTCATTCCGTGTGCTTATTGAGTGTATATGTGTCTGTTTTTCAGTATGGAAGAGGCGAAGAAGAACATGTATGCATTCAGTACCACCACGTATACTGGATTCCAATGCACCATTGATGAAGAAACATCTGAGAAGTTCAAGGGTGAGTTAGTGATCAATTAATAGCTTTAGTCCTCTTATTGTAAGTCTATGCTTGTAATCGTTGAAAACCTCCAAGACACTAACAGCTCAGTTTTTTAAAAATTCACAGGTTTACCTGGAGTTCTTTGGGTTCTGCCTGACTCTTACATAGATGTCAAGAACAAGGACTATGGAGGTAACCCTGCTTAGTGATTACACTTTCTCCGAAATCTCTCTCTCAAGCTGTCTTAATATTTGGATGTGTTTTGTTCGGTATAGGTGATAAGTACATCAATGGAGAGATTATCCCCTGCACATACCCAACATACCAACCAAAGCAGCGCAATAACTCCAAGTATCAAAGCAAGAGGTACGAAAGGAAAAGAGACGGTCCACCTCCTGAGCAGCAGAGGAAACCAAGACAAGCACCAACCGCTTCTGATTCCTCTTGAACTATGATAACACAATCCCCTTACTTAGTAACGGAGTGTTTAAGATTTTGATCATTCGGTTAGTCCCTAGCGTATTAAAACCAGATACTAAAAATCGTCTAGTATCAATGATGATACTGTATCATCATCGTTTGGAACAAACTTTTATGGTTATGGTGATTTGAACTTTTATCTGGTTTAAAGTTCTTCGGCTAGTATGACCTTTTGTTAAAATAGATGTTCTAGAATATGATTTAGGTTTGATTTTGGGTCCGGTTAATTAGTTTGGTTGGAATCTCTTTGTCCACCGCTTGTTCGCCCCACGTTTTCTCAAATACCACTTCAAGACAAGACACGAAACTTGCGTTTCCAGACAACTTTAGTTGTAGGGTCACTACACACTCGTCACCATCTACATCACTCGTGCCCACCTTATCAACACATCACATGAAAACAATACGTTTACACGGACTTAAAACCAAACCTTTCAAATCACTTTTAACCCAGTGCTCCACTCAATCTTCTGCTTTCACCAAAACAACATCTCCAAGCTCTCAGAGAATCAAACCCCAAGATGGCAAGTTTCTATGAGCATTACGAGTTCCCATACGATTCCAACCAGGTTAATCATCTCTATGATCATAACTATTATGATAACAATCAACAACAGATGTTTGGTTCTGATTCAATGAGTTACAATAGTTATGATACCTGGAATGGTTCTGAGTATGAGTATGAGACAACCTCTGCATCTGTTGCTTACTCTGTTTCTACCATGTCTGAGCCGAAACACTTGTTCTATGATCCGAGTTACTACACAACAACAACCTACGAGTCTCCTCCTCAGTTTAGAATCTACTGCAATATCCAAAACTTCAACGAGCCGGAGTTTGAAGAGTACGATCCGACGCCGTATGGTGGTGGCTATGATATCGTTGCAACATACGGGAAACCACTTCCTGCATCGGAGAAAATTTGTTACCCTTCTTTAACCGCTGGTCTAGCTACACCTCCTTCTCCTCCAGAGATTATCGCTCCCGTTCCTCTTGGAATCTATGATGGTGGTGAAAAGAAAGATGTTAAGAAACGTGTAACTTTCTCTGAGACATTAGAGGAAGCTAAACCATTGGAAACCATTCAAGAAAAAGAACATGATCATCAAGAAGAAGAGGAAGATGATGATGACGAGGAAGAGGAAGAAGAAGAAGATCACAGTTCAAGCAATGGAACTGTGAAACCTGAAACTGTAGATAAAGTTGAAGTGAAAGCTCTGTATGTTCCCTCTGGTTACGGTTTAGAAGCGACAGATCTCTGCGAGGTGATATTCGGAGGCTACTTTCCTTGTGTCTTACGTAACAAAAGACGCCAAGAAGATGAGAATCGTGCGGCTGAAGTTACTTGCTGGGAAACCACTGATTCTGATCCGTGGAAGACTACTTCAGATTACCTTTTTGGTGATTCGTATCCGTATGGTTATGAGAATGGAGTTGGAAGAAGACAGTTCGAGATCTCTTCTTATGGTTACTATAGGTATTAACCGGAGTTATATGATCATCAGATTTGTTCAAAGTTAAGGTAATTAAGAGCAACATTATTTTGATGTTTGGTGAAGATCATTACAGTATATACAATGATTTTTCTTGNTACCTTTTTGGTGATTCGTATCCGTATGGTTATGAGAATGGAGTTGGAAGAAGACAGTTCGAGATCTCTTCTTATGGTTACTATAGGTATTAACCGGAGTTATATGATCATCAGATTTGTTCAAAGTTAAGGTAATTAAGAGCAACATTATTTTGATGTTTGGTGAAGATCATTACAGTATATACAATGATTTTTCTTGTATGGTTGGTCCAACGTTACTATGGAAAGATATTCCAGGTTGATCAATAAAGAAACATTTCTTAACTCTGTCTCTACCATTTAAATATCTTAGTATAGTTTTATTGTAATTTCTTAAGGTAAATTATAATAAGAACTTTGTAGTTTTGATTCTTAAGATGAGAAGATATCATATTAAGACATATACATATATATACTTAAGGTTTGGAGGAAGCAAAAAGTTCTTAAACTCCTTTGTATAACTAAAGATCTTTTGCAGCAGACTTGGATCGTATGCCAGTTTTTTCTTACCTTAGGAGGTTGATCTAACCGGAATCAATGTGTTTAAACTAGAAATGTCAGCTTTATTTTAATTTGGATTATCTTTTTGTTTTTTTTTATGCTCAAAAGTTTGGATTATCTGTTAATCTTTTGTCGGTAGGGTAAACTAAGAGTAGTTAAAAAAAAAAAAAAAACTAAGAGTAGTTCAACTGGTTGGTGAATAATAATGATATGAGGGGACACAATTGAACCGTCTTAAACCGATTAAATTGAAGTAGTTCGATAGAAGAACCGAATCAAACCGTACCCAAATTGAGTCACACCTCACCTAGCAATCAGATATCAGTCGAAACGACAACGTTTCAAAAGAAAGCCGCCCTTATATTTCGTTCTTCACCTTATTAAAGGAAAGCACGAAGCAGAAAAGAGAAAACCCTAAAACCCCATTCGAGAGAGGCAGAGATAAATAAAAAGTTCCTTAGCTCAAGAAGATGATTATCCCCGTACGATGCTTCACTTGCGGAAAGGTTTATCTTACTTCCTCAGCTTTCGTTAATCAAAGCGATTTCAAATCTAATTTTAGGGATTTCTCCTGTCTTTCTAGGGTTTTTTAGCTACTCTAAAAATTCGAGATTAATGTTTTTATCGGATAGATACGTTATGGGTCGATTAGATAAATTCGTTTCGAACGATAAAGTTTCGAGCTTTACGAAGCTGTTATGGATCGATTGGATAAAATCGTTTCGAGAGATAAAAAGTTTTGAGCTTTACGAAGGTTTTCACTCTTGTGATTTTTGTAGGTGATTGGGAACAAGTGGGATCAGTATCTGGATCTTCTCCAGCTTGATTACACTGAAGGGTAAGCTCCTTGATTCTTCTCCAATTAGTTTATTTGAATTTGGGAGGAATTAGTTAGTCCAGAACTGCGTACTGAGTCTGTCTTTAAGTAAGGATTAAGTTTTAAAATAATCTTCTGTTTATGTTCATTATATTACTGGAAGAGACTGTGTTCCGCCTAGAATGATTTAGATGTGCCCCTAATCTAGTTTTGCTATTTGAAGTAAAACATGTTGGCTTTTGATTATACTTGTGCATGTACATGGTTCTTCTTGTACTAATCACTGGAAAACTTTGATTTTTTACACGAGAGAAAGTAGCCACCTGCTCTGTGATTTCCGTTGGAAGATGATACGTGATATATATTTGATTAGTTAACATCATTTCGTTAGTGGAGGAACAAATCAATTAAGGGTTGATGGTTTAAGACTTTAAGCCAATAATCTGCTTTTTATATGTTATTAGATTAGTTTAACAACATTTCGTTAGTGGGGAAACTTATCAATGAAGGGTTGGTGGTTTAAGACTTTAGCTGATGTTCTGCTCTCTGCTGTTAAATGTTGTTTGGAGAGACTTCTGCGTCTATCTTGTTTAGTTTGTAGATACTTTCTCTATTGCTAGTAGTAGTGTATGAATGCAAACTGTCGATGATATCTTATTTCATCAAACAAATTTTGTATTGAGTTAGAAATTGCTTTTTGCAGGGACGCACTTGATGCCCTCAACCTTGTGAGATACTGCTGCAGGCGTATGCTAATGACGCATGTTGATCTGATTGAGAAGCTTCTCAACTACAACAGTACGGTCTCCAAACTTTCTATATATTGTTTCTTTTGACAGCTTTTCTTGGTTAGTTGTCATGTTAGATTTTTAACCCAAATGCGATTTATTTCTTTGCAGCTTTGGAAAAGTCAGACAACAGTTAGAAGGGGACGGAAATCTGCTGAAGAGTATCCCTCCTAAGAATATGTATGAAAAAGTCTCTGTGTTTGGGTGTAGAAACTTGAATCGATCTGAATAATATGGGGTTTTGAAAGACGCTAGTGATTTTGTCATATGTATGTCAGTGACGGCTGTGTGATTCAGTGTTATAATTTTATGAGCTGAAAGAATTGTTTTCCTTTTGAGTAATTCATCTTCCAGTAGTTCTCTCATTTTGTCTTCATCCTCCTTCATAGCGTTTTTTTTTATTTAGTGGAGAATTACATCCTCGTTAATACTCAATCAAATCAATCTTCTAAAGCTTCTGCTCCAATAGAGGGTTTCTCATATATCTGGTTTCACAAAATGTCGGTCCTGATGGAGAAATCATTGTATAATGAGCATGAAATTACGTTTTGGTTATGATGATTTCTGTAATATCTAGAACAACAAGACGGTTTGGCCGAGTGGTCTAAGGCGCCAGATTTAGGCTCTGGTCCGAAAGGGCGTGGGTTCAAATCCCACAGCCGTCACATCTTTTTAATATTTCATTAACCCGAACCCTCTAGCTTATCCAGCAGCTTTTACACTCTTGCATCAGTATATAAACCCATAATTTTGAACAATTCTTCACTTCTCCACTATCTTCCGCCAAACTCCACCTCCCTCGGATCTATTTCCATATCCCTCTTCTCAAATCAATTCAAAGAAATCGAAAAATGGCAGATCACAAAAATCTCCCACACCATTTCCTCCTCTCACTATCATTACTCTCGATCCTCGCCGTCTCGCAACCAGATCGCACCAAAGACCTCGTCTCCCTCCGATCATCCTCCGAATCCGGCGTGATCCGCCTCAAAAACGACACCGTTTCGAAATTCATAACCTCCGTACCCACCCCTAGACCTTACTCCCTAATCATCTTCTTCAACTCCATCGATCTCAACAGCAAAACCCTCCAAGAGCTCCGCGCAGAATTCGGATTCGCCTCCTCCTCTTTCCTCGCCAACAACAACAACAGATCTGACGTAGCCAACAAGCTATTCTTCTGCGAGATCGATTCATCGGACTCGGAGGCTTTCCACCTCTTCGCCGTCCAATCGCTACCGGCAATGTGCTTAGTGGATCCTCTGATGGAGAATCCACAAGACCAAGAGGTTAAGATCGATGAATATGATTTTGATGGAACTGCAGAGTCAGTTGCAGAGTTCGTCGAGAGGCGAACTAACTTCACAGTCGGTCCAATCAACCGTCCGCCGCTCTTATCCAAGCCCCAGATCAGTGTGATCGCAGCCTTGTTGGTTATCTCAACTCCTTTCCTTATCAGGAAAGTTCTAAAAGGAGAAACGTTTCTTCACGACACTAGAGTCTGGCTATACGGCGCCGTTTTGGTTTACTTCTTCAGCGTCTCCGGGATTATGCATAATATAATTAAAAGCGTGCCTATGTTCTTCAGAGATGAAGAGGATTCGAATAAGCTGGTTTTCTTCTACGAAGGGCCGGGTTATCAGCTTTGGGGGGAGGGGTTATCTGTTGGGTTCTTGTATAATCTGGTTGGGTTGCTCTTGGCGTATGTTACTAGTGCGCTTGTGCGTGTTAGGAATGTTAATGAGCAAAGGGTGGTTATGATGTTGGCTATGGCTATATCGTTGTTGGCTGTGAAGAAGGTTGTTTATTTGGATAATTGGAAGACTGGGTATCAGATTCAAACGTATTGGCCATCTAGTTGGCATTGATGGAATCATTTACCTTAAGGTAACCTTTTTTTTAGTAACTATAAGGTTCTTTATATTAGTATAGTTTCCGGTTAGTTATTCATCTGAGTGTGAGCATATAGTCAAGTTTGTGGATTCAAGAATTAAGATCTACTAGTGATCAGAGGTCATTAGCTCAATTGTAAATGATCATGATCATGTGTCAAATGTCCCATGTTCGAGTGATTGCTGGGACGAAACTAATATTACATCTAGTTTGGTACCTGAGGGATTATGGGCTTCAGCCCAGAACATTATGGCATTCAAAAAACAATTTAAAAAAATATCCACCAGTGATTAGTCTTTTTGGTGTCGCGCTCTCTTGTCCATTTATCAAAGTTTTGGATGATCGAATTAGAGGGAATGATTGCTCTAGGACTATATATGATATGATTATGCTATTTGTTTCAGTATCAATTGATTTGAGTGTACTTTACCAAGGAAGCATTGCTTCATACAATCTGAAAATCTGAATAAAGATTGAATGGAGAAGATTTATGCGTTACTTGATCCACAAGAAATAAAAAAGATTATCGCTTTATTCTTAACCTTGCTTGCAAATTAAAGCATCTTTTCCCTCATGAAAGTTGCTTCCATAAGATGATAGCTCATGTTTATATTCGTCTTTGGCTTTTGCTAACAGATTTAATTTGTATACAATGGCAGAGACAAATAAAGGAAAAAGTGAAGAAGAAGTTGCAAGGGCATTTGTGAATCACTATTACCATCTCTTTGACAATGATCGATCTTCACTTTCCACTCTCTACAATCCCACCTCGTTGCTTGCTTTTGAAGGCCAAAAGATCTACGGCGTGGAAGATATCTCCAATAAGCTCAAACAACTTCCGTTCGGTCAATGTCGTCATATGATCAGCACCATTGATTCTCAGCCGTCTTCAATGGCTGGTGGCTGTGGCGGAATCCTTGTTTTCGTGAGTGGTAGCCTCCATTTACACGGCGAGGATCATCCTCTTAGGTTTAGCCAGGTCTAGCTCTTCTCTATTTATGATCAACTTGAGAAATTTCTTTGTAAGAACATTTGCAAAATGCTAATTTTTCAATAATTTTTGTGTGACGATCTGCATGAAACTATGGTATATAATATGAGCTTGCACAGATATTTTTTCTGTTGGATATTAGTTGACGTAAATAAAAATGTTATTTAATATTTGCAGACTTTTCACTTGGTCCCTCTTCTACAAGAAAGTTTCTTCGTCCAAAACGAGATGTTTCGGCTCAACTATGGTTGAAGTTATATTAACTTCCATGTTTGGAAATGAAATCCGACCCCCTAATAATATAGTCAATAATTCAAAGAAAATCAATCTTTCATATCGAGTTTATAAAAATAAATTGATATCTTGCTCTGTTTTATGTTCATATATGTGAGCAAAGTTTCAAATTGATTTATATTATAAGATGAAGAATCGAACATTTTTTGGGGATCTCAATTTGTTTATTATCTTTTTTTTTTTTTTTTTATATAGTGAATATTCACGGAGAAACCGAACACATATGAGGCCATAACTACCTGTTTAATCTTAACCATCCCCTTTTTGTTCAAAATCTTTTCCTTCTATCCCAAGAAATAATAATTTCTCCCTCAATCTCCCTCTCTCTCTCTCTCTCTGATAAAATATTTCTCGTACGAAGCAAAAATGAAGAGCAGGAACAGAAACTTAGCCGCCCTGAGTTTGATGATAATTACGGTTTTGTCATGGACAAAGATTGTGGCTGGACAAGAAGCATTATTAGGAAAAAAAGTATTGCCGTTGTGCCACAGAGAATGTATGCCAATATGCATGAAAGTGACAGAAGCTACGCAAGAGATTTGTGAAGGGGCATGCCAAGCTGGTTGTGTCCAGCTTCAAGGTCGAGGAACCGGACTTTCAGCCACTGATCAAGGAGTCGATATGGTCATTGCATAGAGAAATATTTGATATGTTTTTTTCACCGGGGAAAAGAAAGTTTTTGTATTACCATATTGTAGTTGTCTTTTATATGTAACAGATTGTAAAACTGGGTCATCTCTTAAACACCCATATGTAAATGTGGACATGATTAGTATCATCCACTCTCTGCTGAAAACAACTTTGATGTTTTAGAGAATATATACAACATTTTCAATTTTATAAAGAATCAATTATATATATTTCATGAGGACGAAGAAGGAGAATGTCTTCCCTATCTCATGAATCTTATTATTATCTTTTGATATGGAATACCGTGAATGTTTATACCTGCGCTGATGTTAGTTGTTAAAAAAAAATTACTACATGGTAATTTTAAGAGAAATCAGTGTCGACTCAAAATTTTCCGGGGGTCTGGACAAAAATAACAACTATATTTTTTTAGTAATTTTGATATAGTTTACTTTCGTTTTGAAAATTTAAATTCTTAATATCATCATGGTCTTGGAATGATCGGAACACACTGATAATCATCCTCGAAATTTAAAAGATCATAAATATTTCAATAATAATCATAAATTTTTCTTTTATATAATTTTTTTTTGTTAAAGGATTTTTCCATTTTCTAATATAATTTGAAGACAATAATGTATGTCAAACTTTTTTGAAAAAAAAACTAAGGACCAAATACCATCACCGCCCCTAGAATGATAAATGTAAGCAAAGAAAAGGTCTCACTTCAGATTTTTTGATACATTAAATTGAAGTTATAAAGAAAAATATTATGAATAATTTGCATGGAATAAAACAAACACGTACATATCCCGCTAAATTTCATTTTTACGAAAATTTTTGAGTTATGTTTCGTCAAAATCAAGAGGACAAGTGGAAAAACGCGACAACAAGACATGCATAAATAATTCAGATCCATTCATACGAAAAACACTCTAAAGAGAGAATTCGTCAACCCAACTTTGGTAAAGAAACATCACAAATAATTAGACATTATTGTTTACAAAAAAAACATGTCGTCCACTAAAATCCAGTTACGAGGGCAGCCACTTCCTAGAGTTCCGGCAAGAAACCACCATATGATAAACTCTGTTGTTTGTGGAGTTCACATAGGAAGTCACCACCGTGTAATCAACGTACTCAGCCATACGAGTGGTCCATCTTTTGGCTCTGTGACTTCTGTCTCAGTACGAACCGACGAGAGACCGTTTCTTCGTGGCGACGGTAATGGTTGATTCGGGAGGTTCGGTGGAAAGTTTGTACCGGAGACATTGATGTTTCGCCTGAGAGATCTTGAAGACGAATTAGATTTTGTTTTGAGTGATCATGAATTTCAGGTTGACTTTTCTTATATGTTTGATTAAAGCTTAACTCAACCTCACCCCACCTAAAAATACAAAAAAAAAACTAAAAAATGGTATCAAATGGTAAAATTGAAATTACCCCACTAAAGCTCCCTGTTTGGCACTGTGTAGTACTGTCCTTATCAAACTTTCCAGAAGAAAAAAACAGTACGGGCAAAACCTCTACTAACATAATAGTCGACATAATTTCCCATTTAAAATAAATATACGATACTAATTTCTATTTGGTATAAATATAATACAATATTTTACCTTTAACATGATAATTAATCTATGCAATGTTTTTTCTTATGTACCCTTTTAATTAATTGTTACCAGGCGGAGCTTACCACAGCGTTAAGAGACTACGTAGGAAGAGAAACGCCTCTTTACTTCGCAGGACGTTTAACCGAACACTACAAGAACATAGCTCGAACCACGGGAGATGGACCCGAGATCTACCTGAAAAGGGAGGATCTAGGCCATAGTGGGTCTCACAAAATGAACAATGCTCTCGCTCAAGCAATGATTGCCCAGCGGTTTGGTTGCAGCCGTGTGGTAGCGGCCACAGGAGCCGGCCAACATGGGGTGGCCACCGCGGCTGCTTGTGCAAAGCTCTCCTTGGAGTGTACTATTTTCATGGGAACCACTGATATAGAGAAACTATCCGCTAATGTACTTTCCATGAAACTGCTTGGTGCTCAGGTAAAACTAGTAATTACTATATAACTAGACTAATAACCTAGCCAAACTTATAGTTTGTTTAAAATATATTTTTTTCCTATTTTGAGTTCACTCTTATTCTCTAATATAAATTTTATATTATTATTTTTTGACAACTATTATTATTATTATTATTTATGAGCCTTTATTAGTATTTAACATATAAAAACGTCACCAGACCAAGTATTTTGAAAAAGTACAGTCTAGCAAGAAATTTTGTTGTAATTAACAATAAAATTATAAAAATCACCAAAAGTTATATAAAATAACACTACTTTCTATTTCTAAACATATAATTTTGCTATAAATAAGTTTCACAATACAACAAAATATTTATCTACGGAACATAAACTTCGTTAATTTATATACTAATTTAAATAGGTGACATCAGTAAAAGGAACATTTCAGGATGCGAGTTCAGAGGCGATTCGAAATTGAGTAGGAAACCTAGAAACCACCTACTACTTATCCGGGACGGTGGTAGGACCGCACCCGATTCCGGTGATGGTACGCGAGTTTCAGTCCGTGATTGGGAAAGAGACGAGAAGACAAGCAAACCAACTATGGGGTGGTAAGCCTGATGTATTGGTGGCTTGTGTGGGGAGTGGCTCAAATGCATTGGGATTGTTCCATGAGTTTGTTGGGGATGAGGAAGTGCGGCTAGTAGGAGTGGAGGCCGCGGGACTGGGTCTGGATTCAGGGAAACATTCAGCTACTTTGTCCGTTGGAGATGTTGGTGTGTACCATGGCTCTATGAGTTATTTATTGCAAGATGATCAAGGACAGATACTTAGACCCCACTCGATAGGAGTAGGGTAAGTGTGGACTTATGTCCTCAATACATAAATATGTTTTTAAACAGCTGGTCAAACTATAGTCATGGAGTTAATTAGCATGACTTAGTGATAATGAAAGTTATAAAAATAATCTTTTAAGAAAGATGAACTTATATGAATAGGTCAAGTAATTATAAATTCCTTAACTCTATAGGTAAATTAATTGATAGTCAAAGCATGACACAGATAGCATGCAAATCTAATTGTTAGCACGTCTGTCTTTAGAATCACATATGTAGTCATTGAGGTTGATGCATACATTATTAGTTATACAATAGTATGTGAAAATCTTCTACTATATATAGGCTATCACTAGCACTTGTACTGATAACTTTTTAAAACGTTACTTGCACGTCTATCATAAAATTGTTTTTACACATTTATCACATGCAAGTCACCTATCGTGATAGGTATGAACCGTTCTGGTTTAAAAGTTTTATTTTCTTGGCCGGATCGAAGATCCAAAACTGAGTTTAATCTACAGTTGAATATCCAATATTTATTTTGTTATAGTTTTGGATGACCAAGTTAATATTATAAACCAAAGAGAGGACGTTATGTGAAGTACTAATTAAGCTTAATATATGCTTGATTTGTCGTAGGTTAGAGTATCCAGGAGTTGGCCCGGAGATTAGCTTTCTGAAAGAAACCGGAAGAGTCGAATTCTACACAGCAACAGACAAAGAAGCCATTCACGGTATCTCTCTATTGACGTTACTTACTAATTACTACTTACTGTTATTTTCTTTTATAATTCTAACAAGATTTTGCATTCACTTAAAACAATAGAAGTATCTCTCTATTGACGTTACTTACTAATTACTACTTACTACTTACTGTTATTTTCTTTACAATTCTAACAAGATTTTGCATTCACTTAAAACAATCTTCTATCTAGCGTGCATGCTATTGAGCAGATTGGAGGGAATAATCCCAGCACTCGAAGCATCTCACGCGCTCGCGTTCCTAGACAAACTTGTTCCTACTCTGCACGATGGTGCCAAAGTGGTCGTAAATTGCAGTGGGCGTGGCGACAAAGATATAGATGCCCTTATCTAAAGAGGCATGTCATCACCTCATTGTTGAGTCACCAAGATGTCACATTACACTCGACTCTTGTAGAAATCGTATAGATGCAATTTTAACCAACATTATGGATGAAATATTAATAAATCAACTATTATATATTATATTGGAAAGGATCCCTAGTTCGAATGAAAGCTGAGACGAAATTAATATTACATTACGTGGTTTCAAGCCTGGAAAGATTACAAGTTTCGACAACAAGAACTACTAGTGACCTAATTAATTTACTCAACCTATAAATTTCTTAACAGATCCATTTCAGGGGGTTCCATTAGAACCATCATGTTATAAGATCTATAGTTATAATAAAAAGATACAGAAGCATGTTTTAGTGATAGTTAAACATGTTAACCAACAAACCACATTTTTTACCTTAGTATAGAACTATCCCATGAATCTATACATTTCTAGATAACTACCTCTGTTTTTTTTGCCTTCTAATTACGGTTGTGGTTATATAGGCATTGAGAGAATGAAATGAAAGGGATTTAGAGATCCAAAGGAGGCTGAGGAGTTTACTGTTGCAAAGCCTATTCAAGGAAGACTATATCTGAAGCCGACTGGAGTTTAGCAAAAAGAAACAGAGCATGTCATAGTTCAGACCAGTGGCGGAGGCAGTGCATTAGCACATGGGTCACTTGACCCACATGGTTTTTTAGGAGCAAAAAAAATTTGCTTGTATTTTGAAGAAAAAACTGAAAAAGTTCACAAATTTAACTCATTGACCCATGTAAAATAAATGTTTATAGGGAAGTTGACCCCTCTAAATGATTCGGCTGGCTCCGCCATTGGTTCAGACCGCTCTGATTCTCAAAGTTACAAGGTTAGTTTGATAATAAATCTTCATGTGATAGATCATATTGAATATTCTTAAGACTCTCTAAGATATTCTTTAAATTTCTAAAATAAATTAATCACATACTTTTAGCATCAAACACAAAATTAAAAAGGACAAGTGAGGTCAAATACATATGTATTATTTTGTATTCATTCAAACCGAATAGAATGATATGTTGTAAATATACATCGACCTAATTTTTATGGTTTTGTTGAATTTTAAAATTTGGTTTGGTATTAGATCTAATTTCCTAAGGTAAACCAACATTTAAATCAAGTGATGAGGGCAATATGCACTAATTGCAAATGTAAGATTATCTCTATATCATTTTAAGGGAAAACATAAAAAATTACGATAAACCTTCTCCACTAGTGTATCATTTTGAGGGAAAAAATGAGTTTGTAAATAGTATTTCATCAAAATTGAGGAAATATTATTCACATACTATTTTTTTCTCAACATAATGCACCATTAGAAAAGATTTTTCCTTATTTTTTTATGTTTCCCTCATTTTATGTTAAGTTTTTTAGTTATAAATTAATTTTTAAACTTTTGTAGAAGTTTTTATATCTAAAAAATCAGTATTTATTTATACTTTTTAATAAATTATTAATATTTTCATAATAAGTTAGAACCCTTGTATATTTTTTTTTAGAAATTAAACTTATGTACATAATGAAGATTTAATCAAAATAAAATTATACTTTAGTAAAATTTGTAAGTTTATAAATAATATTTATTATTTTTGAATTAATAATAAATAGTAATAACATGATATATTTGAAAGCATTTTTGTGGAGAAAAAGGAGAAGAACCACTTGAATTTAACATAAACTCATTTTAAGCCTATATTATTTTAATAGAAAAAATAATGTAAATCATTGGACATGAGTAATTAGGTTTTTGTCAAATCAGCAATATAGCGATATATGGGCATTTTTGTAGGTTGTCCTTGCGGAGAGAACAAAGAACAAGTAGAAAAAATATAACCTTCCACTGTTACAAAAAAAAAATATATATATAACCTTCCTTTTCTTATATTACTACGTGGAAATAGAACATTGGTTCAGCTATGCGTAAAAAAGAAAAAAAATGGAGCATTTAAAAAGAAAGGTCAGAGTAAGCTAGCTATGATAAATACCATGTTTTTCTTACGAGAAAAATGGTTGATACATCAAAATACATGAGATCAGAGATCCCGTCCAAGATCAAAATCTTTTCAAAAAGAAGATGTGTGGTCATGATAAAATGTTAGGATATATCTGATTATGTTATAGATCCATTTGTATATTAATTCTTCTAGAAAAACTCTCGAAGAACATGTGAATTGAGTGAGCAAATAAAAAGCAAACCAGTACGAATATCTGAGTGAACATGTGTCGGTCCAGACTCCAGAGTCATACAGCTCGTCAGAAGTTATTTTGGAAAATCACAATAATCTTCACTCTATCTCGAACTTCTATTTATTAGTATTTCTTATGACAAAAATCCTAAACCAAGGTTCATACATCAACTGGCCAGGCCTGGAACCGAACAAAAATTTGGTTCCGTTCTAAATACCATTCAGTTATATGATCTGTAGGCTTCGTCTATTTAATCTAATTAAGGACAGTACTTGGTATCCATTGGATATTTAACTCACTAAACAAATGAGATTTAACTATATTGTTGAATTAAAAAAAAAATTGTTAAGAAGCCACTGAATTCAATAAATATATAACGATATGTTCAAGTCTCTTAAATAACTTTTTGGGTCTCAAAACTAATATTCATTAATAGGAATATAAATATGTTGTTATTTACAGTTTTACTTACTAATTTATTAAAAAATATAAATAAATAGTAAAATATGAAAAAATAAAATCAAAATATGTTTTTCAAAATATTTATTCCTCAAATTCGAGAATACCTTCATAAACGTGTAACTAAACTTTTTAAATGTAACTTGAATGTATGTTTAGAAACGAAATTCTAAATATGTATGACATCTTTATGAATTTTGCTTATATGCATATTTAGAAAAAAAATTATTGAATATACAACCTTCTATATAATTTATGAAGATATTTTTAAATATGTATAATACCTTTAGAGTATATATCAAATTCAGGGAAGTATTTTTATCACTTTAGGAAGATGTTCTATGTATTCAAGATATATTACTAATTAAGTAAACATATTAGTCAAAATCAATAAGGAATTCACAAATATATATATACATATATATATATATATATAATTATGAAGGTTTTACTAATTAAATATACATTGAAATGTATTATTAACTACAAATTTATGAAAGTTTTCTTACATTTTATGAAGATATTATACATATCTTATATATTAAAACAGAAGTCATGACTTTACTTCATGTGTGATTTTTTTAAAAATGGACTATTACTAGAAAGTCATTACATTAACTCTCTAATAATCTTATCATTATTATATCTTATGAAAAATCATATCTATAATAACAAAGATACGCTTAACAATCTGGTTTTGGTAAACTACCTCACACTTTCCAATTTTGTCACGCAAAATATGTCAATAAACATAAGTTTAAGAATCTTCTATTATTTATAAGGAAATATGTCAATAATAGTTAAATGCATCCACAATATATTAACAAAAATCACAGATTCGTAATATGGAATATTTATATACCCTAACAAAATTTACACGCTATATATACTAGATAAATTTATTTCTATGTAAATTTTTAAAATTATATTATTTTAAAAAAAGAAATTGTTTAAAAAAATCTTTTTTTTAATAAAATTCTTTATAATATTAATTTATGAAGCTATAAGTTTAGTTTTTAGCAAAAATTTCTTCGAAATTTATATTATCTTTGCAAATTAAAGTATACTAATATTTAATCAATCTCTATTTATATTATTTTATCTAAAAATGAAAGATTAATCTAACAAACAATAAAATATAGAAGAAGAAACAAACACATGTTTGAAAAACATATCATATAATATTATTCTATTTGAAAAACATTTACTATACATATCGTAAATATGTGATTACTATAATATATACCAATCTACAAGTGAAAACAAAATATTTATATAACTAACTATAAATGAAAACAAACACCCGCGCGGTTGCGCGGGTCAAAATCTAGTTTATCATTATTTTCCTAAATTTTTGAAGATACTATACATACTCAATAATGTTTTTCTAAAAATGTATATAAAGTAAATTCATAAATATATCATACTCATTTGTGGAAATCTTAGAAAACACTTTTTTAGAATAACTGTTTCTCAAATTTTTCTTTCAAAAATATTAAAAAATAATTTATTTTTTAATTTTATATATAGAATGAATATAATTATCATTTACCCCTTTAATAAATTTAAATTTGATCTTTTAATTTTATGAACTAGTTTAGGAACAAAAACATGTTTTGAATTATTTGAGGCTATTTCTCTAATGATGTAGCTTTCTGTCATATCATGTACATGTAAATATCTACGAGTTTATCTTAGCTCTGATTGGTAAACAATATAAAGGTAAAAAGATAGAAAAAGTGGAATAAACTTGTGTAAATCCATCTCTTTTATGTAGAAGGAAGTTTTAAGTGAAGAAAACACTTGGTAACAAATAAGTTATATTATAATTAAGCTAGAACCACAATAAATTATTTACTCTTTAACTTATTTATATGTCGACTTTAGGTTTTCACACAACCACATCATGTTGTAATTTTTTGAGATATAGATGATCTCTTTTTTTCATTAAAATGATAAACCTCTAAATTATGTTTTAGTTGGAAGAAAGGCTTTTAATTTTTCAATATTTATAATTTTTAATTTATAAACTGCTAACATTCGTCACTATTTGTTTAGAATTTTGTCTATTTTTTTACTGAAAACATCTAAAATGAAATGTAATGTGTTACTTGAGGGATTTTATCACTAAACTATGTGAATGTTAGACTTTGTTTACATTGCATTTTAATACTTTTACAATTTTACACTTGTATTACAAAATTGATTTTTTTTATTTACAAAGGAAAAATTAGAGTAAGATCACCTAAGACATAATTGAGAATAACTATATAACGTTAACTATTTAAATTTTGAAAAAATGTCTTAGACAATCATATGTTATTTCGTTTGTATAGTTTTGTAAGGTAACGGTGTTACTGAAAAACTTAAACCGTTAATTTTTCTTTTATGTGGAAATATAAACAAATAAATTAATGACTTGTTTTTTAAGCATCGGTACCTAAACTGCATAGTAATTATACTGAAAGACAAATATTTTTTTTAATATGAAATGGGTATTAGAAAATAGTAATTTAAGCAATTTCTTTTATTTCAAACATAAAGCGGTTATTTATATATAACTTATTAACGTCTAACATCTAACATATATTGGAAAAGGTTTTAAAAAATTCATGGTGCCTTCTTAACTAATCCAGTTTACCTTTTTAACATAAACCATCCCATTCTAAATGTGACAAATCAGAAACATTTGAGAAAAACATAGAATAGATCCAGTTACAAAAAAAAAACCTAGTATAGATATATAGGAGTTTTTTATGTCAGCATCATGCATCACTATTTGACGTGGAAAAAAAAGTCTAAAGACTTATCTTCGAGGACTATGGGGGCTCAAGAACATGAATTTACAACCTCTTATTTTTCTTATATGAGAAGATGCTGGTCTACGTCGTTTTCTTGGTTTTACGGTTACGTCTTTAGATAGAAAACAATAAACTATTTTTATACAGAAGAATTGGGTATATCGATTTGAGTGTATACCCTTTTTAGCATCCGTAATTTTGATTTTAGTTTACTCTTTGCCTAAACATTTTTGTCGCAGCCATTATGGATTCCGTCCAGACAATCTGGTGAGGGCAGACACGACTCATCGGCTCAGAAAGATAGACGGAACCCCTATGCCTTTTGACTAGCTTGGCTTAAAAATATATTGTGTCAAAATGAAATTGGTGTAAATCCGGACGAATAAAAGATAAACTTTAGACGAAATAGGACATAATAGATTCTATTTTATTCTGTCTGATTTTGTCTAAATTTTTCAATAGATATTAAGGTGAATATCATCTGTCTTAGGTTTCTTTTATGAAAACTTGTGAATGATAAAACAAGCCTTTAGACCCTTATATAAGTTTTAAATAACCCTGATTCGAATAGGAAACCTAAAACAAATTTATTTCTTAGAAGTGTTCCTTCGGAATCACTTATCTGTTTTCCAAAATGAAGGGGACAGGGTGTGGAAAAGATTATAACAACATGTTAAATGTGCATATATTCAGATGGATGCATAAAAACACATTCCCCTACACTATAAAAAAGAACTCGCCAATACAAATGTTTTACAAAAGTCACAAATAATTAAACATCACTGTTTAATTTCCAAAAAAATCTCTTATAATTTCCAAAAGAAAAATGTCGTCGACTAGAACCCAAGTACGAGGGGAGCCACTTCCTAGGGTTCCGGCAAGATACCATCGTATGATAAACTTTTTTGTTTGTGGAGTTCCCATCAAAACTCACCACCGTGTAAGCAATGTACTCCGTACGAGTGGTTCATCGTTGGGTTCTGTCCCAACAAGAACCGAGGAAAGCCAGTTTCTTCGTGGTGACGTTAACGGCAGATTCGGGAGGTTCGGTGGAAAGTTTGTACCGGAGACATTGATGTCTCCTCTGAGAGATCTTGAAGACGTATTTAATTTTGTTTTGAGCGATCGTGAATTTCAGGTTTGCCTTTCCCATGCAGTTATTGATTAATTAAGCTAATCTCAAACCATATATATATTAATGTAACTCGGAAACTCTATTTAATTAAAGATCAATGTTTTGCAATGATAAATGGCTAATAGTTTTGCACATACTGCAAACAGTAGTACTGGAATCGATCGAAAATTATACAAGTCATACTCCACGCTGAGGATCGTATAAATATTGATTAGAGATTTCTGTCAACTACCAAAGACAACTAGATTGTTAACGGTTCAAAAACGCGGAATTCTTATGAATTTTTTTTAATATAATAAAAAAAATATTTAATTATATTTTTATTTGTTTTGTATTATTTATTTTGTTAATAAACATGTTTAATTTTCTTTGGAATAAAATTATTTGATTTTTAATATAATATATAAGATCAATTTTTTTGATTTTTATAACTTCTTTTAATATAAAATAAATTTAAATAAAATTTATTAAAAGAAAAATAAAATTTGTCTATTTAATTTGTTTCTCACTAGCTTTTGTTTTTTGCATGATTCATAACTGATATGAGTTAATCCATAATTTTAGTCTTCATCAGGTTGAGGAAATATTATTTAACATTTTTATAATGAACATAAGATAATAATTTATAGCTTTTCAAATATTGGTCTAAATATTTTGTATGTTTAACGGAAAAACTTGCAATCGTAAAACATCTACTATGATTTGATCTACCACATAATCAAAAGAACGTAGGTTTTGTCAAGATGAAAGGAAGCTGATTTATTTTTAATAGTGTTACTTTTAAAGTTCATTTTATAAATTTTGAAATCTTATCATTTATTTCATAATAATTTAAATATTTTTAAAATATTTACTTTCTATAAAAGTAATTTTATATGAATAACATAATTATGTGTCAATTTATTGCATACTTTGTTAAATGTAATTTTATAAACTATAAAACAATTAGTGTGCTAGTTTATTTAATTTATTATTAAGTTTCATAATATATTTATACTTTTGGAATATAAAAAGATATTAATAGATGTATATTATTTTGGTTTTAATTAATATTAAAATTTAATAGAAATGTAAGTTCTAAATCATATTTTAATATTTTTATAAATTTATTTAATAATTTAAAAATAGAGAATAAAAATTATTATATAAGATTTTGTCATAAAAATTAAATATAAATTTATAAACTTGATACAACTTTTCAATTTTATCTTCAAATAGTGACAATAATCATAAATACTCTAACTGATTAAAAGACTAAACTAACCTTCATAAATCATTTATAAATGTTTAACAATTATAAGGTTATAAACTTAATTTCATTGTATAAAGACTAAATCCTAAACAATAATCACTAAACCATATCCAACTATCATTACATTTTTTTATTGAAATTATTTTTGAAAATAGTATTCATTAATGGTATTTTTAAAATTTAGTAATTTATTTCTAATTAAATAAAGAGATTATATTATTACCACACATAGTACATCACGTGAAATTTAGTTTCATAGTACATCACGTGAAATTTAGTTTCATATAATGCATAATTTAAATAACCTAAATACATTAAGTGATTTTTTAACACCTGAAATCATAGATTTTTCTCAAAAAAAAAAACACCTGAAATCGTACATTGTTTGTAGATCCGAAATCAGCTGCCATTTATCCAAGAACATGAAAGGACTGGAAACCAAAGAGCAAGTTTAATGGAGGTTGCTTAGAAAATTGCTTAGGAGGATAGGAATGCGAGAGAGAGTGTGAAAAATGCTTAATTAAGCACTCTCTCCATTAAACATGCTCTTACAATTGGCGCCACTTAATAGTATTGTCATTGTCAAAGACTAGAAAAAGTACATACCGACACATTTCCTCCTTGTCACTGCATGGCCAGCTCCCATTATGTGACCGGGCAGTGTGTACGAGGCCCAATGTGTCTTTCACCGAATTTCTCAAAAATCTATATAATACCGGGGAGTATAAAACATTCATAAAATGATACCTTAATTTCTCAAAATTTGAGAACTCTTTAAGTCTCATGTATGAAATGATGTGTCGGCCATTAACTAAAAAGACAACATATTTATGCATGTAAAACAATTATTCCAAATTTACTATTTTATTTTATATAAATGCAAACAATATTTATATAATTTGAATATAGAAAATTATTATTATTTGATAAAATATAAATTTTATTAAATAAAAAGATTATAGTATATTAAATTCAAATATCTGTCAAATCATGTCGAAAATTATATCAAAAAGTAAAAGTGTTTAATTTTTGAAGTCATTGTTGATGGTTTAATGATGCATTTCTATTTAACAAGACCATTTCACATGTTTTTAAATTAAACATGATAGTTAATCAATGCCATGTTTTCTTATGTATGCTTTTAATTGTGATTAGGAGGAGCTTACCACAGCGTTAAGAGAGTACGTAGGAAGAGAAACGCCTCTCTACTTCGCGGGACGTTTAACGGAACACTACAAGAACATATCTCAAACCACCGGAGGTGGACCCCAGATATACCTGAAAAGGGAAGATCTTAGTCACTGTGGGTCCCATAAGATCAACAATGCTCTCGGTCAAGCGATGATTGCTCGGCGGCTAGGTTGCAAGCGTGTGGTGGCAGCAACCGGAGCCGGTCAACATGGGGTCGCCACGGCGGCTGCTTGTGCAAAGCTCTCCTTGGAGTGTACTGTTTTCATGGGAACCACTGATATAGAGAAACAATCCTCTAATGTACTTTCCATGAAACTGCTTGGTGCTCAGGTAAAACTGGTAATTAATACTCCATATAATTAAACTTACCTAGCCCAAACTGGAGCCGGTCTTGCAACATGAACTCTGTTTATTTATCCAGAAAAAAAAAACATTATAGTTTGTTTAACAGATTTTTTTGGTCTGATATATATATATATATATATACTTTAAAAAAAATTGCTGAGTTGATGAAGAAAAATTGGTCCATTCCTTTCGAAATATGAACTTACTTATACAAAATCGAGCAAGAAATTTAATATCGGTAATTAACAAAAAAAAAAAATTAAACAACAAAATATTCACATAGACGGAAGTGGTTTTTTGGGGTCAAACTGAGCATAAAATTCGTTTATATCCTGATTTTAATAGGTGAAATCAGTGGAAGGAAGATTTAAAGATGCGAGTTCAGAGGCTATTCGAAATTGGGTTGGAAACCTAGAAACCACATACTACTTATCCGGGACTGTGGTGGGACCGCACCCGAGTCCGTTAATGGTACGCGAGTTTCAATCCGTGATAGGGAAAGAGACGAGAAGGCAAGCAAACCAACTATGGGGTGGTAAGCCTGATGTGTTGTTGGCTTGTGTGGGCAGTGGCTCAAACGCATTGGGATTGTTCCATGAATTTCTTGGGGATGAGGATGTGCGACTAGTCGGGATCGAGGCCGCTGGACTGGGTCTGGATTCAGGGAAACATTCAGCTACTTTGGCCGTTGGAGATGTTGGTGTGTACCATGGCTCCATGAGCTACTTATTGCAAGATGATCAAGGACAGATAGTTAAGCCACACTCCGTAGGAGTAGGGTAAGTGGTTAAATTATGTCCTATATGTTTTTTATACAGCTGCTCAAATCATTATCCAGGAGTTGAGTAGCACGATTATAGTGATAATGAATGTTTTAAAATAAAAACTAAACTTTAAGAAAGATGAACTAAATAAAAATCTGAGTATTTCTCAAAAAAAAAAAAAATCTGAGTATATTACACTTGTTACTTTCCTTTTAACTCTATAGATAAATTAATATATAGGCTTGTCATGGGTAGTTTAAATGCTGTTAAAAAAAGGGGTAGTAAATCTAACTTTTAGGCCGAGTCAATGTCTTTGGTATCACATCTTTACCATGTAATCATCAAGGTTGATGCTTATCAATATTAAAACAACATGTGAAACATTCTACTGGTATTTGTACTTTTGCATCTTTAACGTTACTTACACGTCTGTTTATCATAAAAAAGGTTTACACGTTTATCACATGCAATTCACCTCGTAATCGATTATGAACCGGTCCTTTTTTTCTACCTAGTTGGATAGATATCCAGAAGGACCAGAACCTATAGTTTATCTACAGTTTGGATAACCATTTTGGTTATAATTTTGGATTACCAAATTAATTATGTGAACCAAAGAGAAGTGCTACATATGCGAAATACTAAACCTCACATATGCCTGACTGGTTGCAGATTAGAGTATCCCGGAGTTGGACCAGAGATTAGCTTTCTGAAAGAAACTGGAAGAGCCGAGTTCTACACAGCAACGGACCAAGAAGCCATTCAAGGTACCTCTCTATTTAATTATGTTATACTTACTACTAATGCTCTCTTCCTCATTCTTATAAGAATTTTATTAGTTACTTAAATAATCTATTATTTTCACAATTGTAGCGTGCATGCTATTGAGCAGACTGGAGGGAATAATCCCAGCATTAGAACCGTCTCACGCGCTGGCGTTCCTCGACAAACTTGTTCCTACTCTACCTGACGGTGCCAAAGTGGTAGTGAATTGCAGTGGCCGTGGTGACAAAGATCTAAACACTCTCATACAACGAGGCGTGCTTTCTTCTCTTTGTTGACTCACCAAGATGCCACATATTATACTTGCGAGCGAATAGATGCAATCACAACCATCACTATGAATGAAATAATACAATACATCAAGCATTATCTATTATTTCGAACCAGTATCCTAATGTATTCAACTCCTAATAATATTTTATAAGTACTAGGTAAGGAATCTGTGTGATATCGCACGAAAACTCATTTTATGAAAATAAATATACCATACTATATAACTTCTATTTGTATAAAAATGTTGTTTGTTTTTATTTAACGAAGTCCTTGTAATATGTGTACAATGTAGATTACATATATATATTCATTTATAGATGCTACTAAAATTTTATATTAATTTTAAAATTTCAGATTATAATTCAGTTTAATATTTGAATACTAATTTAAATATATATTTATCTTATTATTATTTTGTAAGTTATTTGAAAATACATATGCAATATAATATATTTAAAACTAATTAAAAGAAGTAAACACATAAATTAATAAGTAAATTATAATGTTGAATATGACATTCATAAATAAATTATTTGAAACCATGTAAAAAATATGTGTAGTCAAAATGTGATAATATGGAAATATTACGAGATCTTCTCCAATAACATGATCTTTTTGGTAAATTACACATGTATTTTTTTCTCACTATTTGTATTTTTTATAAAAAAAAATTTCTATATCAGTGTTAGATGCAGCTATGAAATCTCTATTTTCTACAGAAATTTTAATAATTCAAAGATCAAAACTCTTTGATATTCATCATATATCAGTGATGGATGCAACTATGCATAAATACAAAAATTTCATATCTGTGAGTTTTTCCGATAAATGCTATTTGTACTTAATTTTAGTTAGTTTAGTGATTATTTAAGATATCTAACTACATTAAAAACTAATACTAATGTATCCAAAATATATTTTCATGGTACATGGATATCAAATATAATGTTTTAACAAATTATTTAATAAAATTTCATGTACCATGTAAATAAAAAACTAACTCTATGAGATCTCTATATTCTAGAGAAATTGGGGCAACAAAAGTTTTAGACATTCTTGATCTTCATTTTATATTTGTGCTGAATGCATCTATGCATTAAAAAAAATACCATATTTTCTATATTATGTTGAAATCGGTGGGTTAATCCATACAAAAGATCAAATTTTTCGATAAATGCTGAAGTTTAAGCTCTTTCATGTTGATTAAAAAACACCTAATCACATTATACATTTTATTAATGTATGTTAAAATATATAATATTTTATTTAGATGGAATTCATGACTTTTGACATTTGAGATTACTGTTATTAATAGATTTTTTTTTGTGCAAACTGTTATTAATAGATATGATCCATAATTAAATGAAATAGATCCATAACTATGATTGTATATTTAAATGGAAACGAAAAAACGATCGTTAATTCACCAAATTTTCAGTCATCTTTAGTAGATTTGATGCTCGTAATACAGGCTATATATGTTTTATTGATAGTTAATATATCATGACTACCAACAAAACATGTTTCTCAGTAGTGTTAAACTATACAATGGATTAGACTGAACATTTCAACGAAATGTGTACTGTTGCCAAAGTACTAGCTATATAACCTTTAGAGAAAAACATATGTATTGAATGTCGTCTTCGTTCAACAATATAAGTCGGTGAATTTTCCCCGGGGTGAATAAATTGTTAATTTTGGAAACGTACCCAGTGCCACGTACCTACGGACTGCAAACATTAATTTTGATATTGTAGGCTAGCTACATCTTTGAGAAATGAGAGATAAAAAGTACATGTAGAAAATGAAAACAAAATAAAAATAGATACGGATATTGACCCAATAATGACATTAACACTTGGCCAACTAACTTCTACCTGTCTCCGTTAATTCAACAGAGAGTAATCAAGACCCAGAGACCACGGTCTTCTAACACAAGGACCAACTCATTATCATATACGATTTTACGAATACTGAAATCGCGTTTCAACTATTTTATTATATTTGTTAACAATTGGTGAAGCTTTAGTAATTATAGGATCCTATATCAACACGATGGAGGCTTGCAAATAAGATATATATTAATCGGTCCTGCCAGTTAATGTTGCCGAAGAAAATTTCGCAGACTAGTGTGCCCCCTATCATACCTATCATTATAGAAAATATAACTTTATTAGATCAATAATACTGTCATACACTCCTCTACTATCAACTAATCATTTGTCAGGCTAAAACATAAATTTCAAATTTGAACCATCATATATCACTTATGCACAATGAGAAGTAAATGCACACAGATGGTTGGTGAAACCAATAACTCGTTATGTTCATGTGGTTGATCCTTTCATCACACATACATTGTATGCTTTCTCTATATAAGAACCATAAAACTTGCCCTAAACTAGCTCCATCTATAAGTTTTCTCATTTATCTCCATCTCTCTCAATATCTTTCAAATAGTAAACAAATATGGATATTACTGATGTTATCATATTCTTGTTTGCTCTCTATTTCATCAACCTATGGTGGCGTCGTTACTCCTCCACCAGAGGCAGCCACTGTCACCTCAACATCCCGCCGGGACCAAAAGGATGGCCACTAGTCGGAAACCTACTCCAAGTCATATCTCAACGTCGCCATTTCGTCTTCTTAATGCGTGACTTACGTAAAAAATATGGTCCAATATTCACCATGCAGATGGGTCAACGTACAATGATTATCGTCACGGACGAAAAACTCATCCACGAGGCCTTAGTCCAACGTGGCGCCACTTTCGCTTCCCGGCCTCCGGACTCGCCTATCCGGCTCATGTTTAGTGTCGGAAAATGCGCTATAAACTCAGCTGAGTACGGTTCTTTGTGGCGGACTCTAAGGAGGAACTTTGTGACTGAGCTCGTGACCCCGACGAGAGTGAAACAATGCTCGTGGATAAGAACATGGGCCATGGAGAATCATATGAAGAGGATTCTAAAGGAGAGTGTTGAGAAAGGTTACGTTGAAGTTATGAGCCAATGTAGGCTAACGATATGTAGCATCTTGATATGTCTTTGTTTCGGAGCCAAGATCAGCGAGGAGAAGATCAAGAACATAGAGAATGTTCTTAAGGACGTTATGCTGATAACTTCTCCGACGTTACCTGATTTTTTACCGGTTTTTACTCATTTATTTCGTCGACAAGTTAGAGAGGCGAGAGAGCTAAGGAAGACGCAGCTCGAGTGTCTCGTGCCATTGATAAAAAACCGTCGTGCATTTGTTGACGCAAAAGAGAGTCCTAACGAAGAGATGGTGAGTCCTATTGGTGCAGCTTACGTGGATTCTCTGTTTGCTTTGAAGCTTGTTGAGAGAGGCGGTGAGCTTAGAGATGAAGAGATTGTGACTCTATGTTCGGAGATTGTCTCGGCGGGTACGGACACGAGCGCTACTACTCTTGAGTGGGCGTTACTTCATCTAGTAACGGACCAAAACATACAAGAGAAGTTGTACGAGGAAGTTGTCGGAGTTGTGGGTAAAAACGGCGTCGTTGAAGAGGATGACGTGGCGAAAATGCCTTACTTGGAAGCTATAGTGAAAGAGACTCTCCGGAGACATCCTCCGGGACATTTTCTCCTCTCTCACGCCGCCGTTAAAGATACTGAGCTTGGCGGGTATGATATACCGTCAGGGGCATATGTGGAGTTTTACACTGCATGGGTTACTGAGAACCCGGAGATTTGGTCGGATCCGGGTAAGTTTCGACCCGAGAGGTTTTTAGCTGGTGGGGACGGTGTTAATGCTGACTGGACGGGGACACGTGGCGTGACAATGTTGCCTTTTGGTGCTGGTCGTCGGATCTGCCCGGCTTGGTCTTTAGGGATTCTACACATCAACTTGATGCTTGCTAGGATGATCCATTCGTTTAAATGGATCTCCGTTCCGGATTCTCCACCCGACCCGACCGAGACCTACGCGTTTACGGTCGTAATGAAGAATTCTCTCAAAGCTCAGATACTATCAAGGGACTGATGGATAAATTAGTGTACTGGTAACGTCGCGTCGGGCTTGTGATATGTTATGCTTTTGTATGCATCATTAATTTTATCTAGTATATTATTATAGCTTGTTTTTTTATGGTTTTAATAATTATTCTAATGTAGTTTTGCTTCTGCTATGTAATGTTAAAAATACGACGTTATAACTATATGCATTATTGGTCATGTGTTCGTAGGTATTATCGTTCGTTAATCACGTGAAAATCTAATGCCATTGGAATGTATCACTTTTATTACCTCCGCAGATTTTGGAGTCACGGGTTGTAGATTTTTTGTTTATAAAAGTGATGTATATATTAAAGTGTGAGTAGTCTAGTCAAAAGAGAATTAATCATATTTAGATTCTATTTTCGAGTTATTCAGATATTAGCTTTCTTTTGGAATTTATTTAGAAATAGGTAAGCTGACGCTGACCTATCAAATTTAAATGAAATTGTCAGTCGTGAGGTGGTCAATTAAATTCCACCAAATTATGTTGGAGCTACCTGGTGGGTCAATAATGGAATGCACTTTAAGAAGCTATCATAATATTTTGTCGTCATATTGTGTTACATACATACTGAACTAGATATAAATATATATGTATATATTACTGTCGCTATTATATTCCTATTAGAAAATTTGTAATTGTGTATTCCCCACCAACAATTACAGTTATCAGTAGGAATGAAAGATAAATATACCATACTGTAGGTTGTTATTTGGTTATTTATATATAAGGAGATTAGTTTATATTTTAAAGACTGTTTATGTATATATAGTCTTATTTGATTAGAAAAACATTACATCAAGAAACTAATGGATCTAAACATGCAAAGTATGTATATGAAAATACGGTATCAAGAAACTTATCAAAACTTAAGTTTTCTGTGTTGGCCTTACTTAGAGTAATTATTGTTGTTACCCTAGCATGAATTTTTCTAACCTTCCAAGCCTGACATCGGGCCATCCGTTCATTAGATTTAGGTCAAATTATTTGAGAAATATAAAATTTTCTTTAGGGTCGAGTTAAAATCTTGATAGAACCAAAGATAATATCATACATGTTCGACGAACTTACACAGTTACACATTTATTGAATACAAAATTAGTTTACAAATGGTGTACGTATGGTTCATGTGAAAAAAAGATCATATATAAATATGCTGTGAAACAGCTCATATTAGCCGATGATTTATGAATCGTTACCCAATCGGACGGTTCTTATGGTCTTAACATAAAAAGGAAAAATTAAAAAAAATTAGGATCATGTTTAAACCGGGGTTTTGAACCCGACGTGAATCGAACACGCAACCTTCTGATCTGGAGTCAGACGCGCTACCATTGCGCCACGGATCCGATGGACATTAACCTTTTTATATGTAATATATCTTCCAGGTATCCTTCCACATCACATATCTCATGCTTATTTGATTAAAGCTTAAAAGTTAGAAACTATAGCACACTTATTGTATCCTGTTTGTTTCAAAGCAGTGGGGAGTCAAGAGGCTCTCTATCATCTTGAGGCCTGGAACTGATTGAATGCCCCATGCTTAGGTCAGTTTTAAAGTTCCATGTGCTGTCCTTTGTTAGCCCTTTCCTTCGGTTCAGCTCTGCTATGGTTTTCATTTATCTTTTCAATGCAACATTTTTTCCACTTCTCACAGTTTACTTTATCAGTTAATTTCTTATGCTTCTCTTCTTTTCTATTTCATTCAGTTCTTATTTTTCACTTGATTTAATTTATATAAGTACATCAAGTTCCTTTCTACTGCTTCCGTGAGTCTAGACTTTAGAAGTTCTTACATCATTTGCAATGTCAAGACTCTTGTAGCTTCTCTCGCCTCTTCCTCCCGTTTGTTTGGTCAATGGAAACTTTAGAAGATTTACTAAGCTTTTCTTCCCTTGACATTTGTTTATATCATTGGTTCTCCAGTCAACAGATCCGAGTCAGTATCCCTTATATATTAATCCTGAAGCATTCATAAATGCACAACCTTGGAGAGCATGCTTACGTGTCAAGCTCACAGAGCTTCTCAGCTTTAATTTTTTAATGAACCAACTTTGCTAGGAATGAAATAATGTAACATTTAATTTCTTACATTTAGGACTATAATATATAGACATTTTTTAAGGGACCAACTCTGCTAGGTATAAAAGAATATATTTTATTTGCTTAAATAAAAGCTACGGAATTACCTAATATGATTAACATATATATGTAATTAATGATTATAAATAATACATATTTTTGTATACTCTCTCTTTTTTTGTTTAATTTAAATTATTAAAATAAATTAAACAGTCGCATTTAAATATATAATAAAAAAATTAATTTTTTTCTTATAGGTTATATTTTTAATTTTTCAAACGACCATAAATAACTAAAAATAGTAAAGTCCCGCAATGAAAATTTTATGGTCAATGGTTTAACTTTGTTTTTTTTCCAAAGAAGATACAAATTGTCATAAATCGTACGAATATGAAGTATCATTAGTAGATATTCATACTATAAATATGTTAATTTAAAAATTTCAGTGAAAAGGTTTGAGGTTAGTAGATACAAATTATAGTATTCGAAAGATTTTTGTAGTTTGTTTTATTTACTTCTTTTTTTAATATCTTTTAGTTTGTTTAGATAATTTAACTAATTTTAAATTAGATTTATTAATAGTTTAAATATTTTGATTTTTTGTCAACTTTTAATGTTTAACAAATATTTTTGGGGATGATTACAGATATTAGTTACAATCCAATCCAAACTGAATTGAGAAGATCAAATCGAATCCATAATTAGTAAAATTCAAATAGGATTTATGAGAATAATACCAAAATCTGAAAATACGTGTCAATCAAACTAAAACCGACGAAGTCTCAAACGTCCGGACCTATGATGATTTAAGATACCAACATTTGTATTCATCATTTTATAATAGATAAATATTGTAGTATTGCAAAATGTTAAAAACCATTTAGTGAATAAATATTAGTATAAAAATTTCACCCCGCGCATTCGCGCGGGTTATCATCTAGTTATAGTATTATTACAGCGGGTATGGACAAGGTCAGGAGCATTATGGTACTCAATGCATATTAAGGAGGCTACCCTGGTGGGTATCAGTAGCCACCACAGCAACCGCTAAAGCAGCAACAAGTCGGATTCAGCTACTAGATGGTTTAAGAGTATTCTTAGCTTCATTGTTTGTTGTTTGCGTACTTTTGTCATGAAGTGTGTAGCCCAATCCCAAACACAGTTACTATCTTATTCTTTGACTCTTGAGAGTTAGAGAAACATTAATGGTATTTATAAGATTTTCATCACAACTCGAGGATTTGAAGCTTCCGTGATGATGTTTTCTTTTCCCGTGTTATCTCATATCTGACTAGGCAAGTTTTAATAGGACGTTTGGTACAAACTTGTGGTTTGCGGGGCATGAAGAGTCCTGAGAACGTGTGTTGCCTTGTGCTGGATGCACGTTTTTTCTTTGGGTTACGAAAAAAGAGAGATGATAAACTATAAAATGCAATGACCAATTGGACTTACTGATTTAGTCTCTCTTTAGTTATTCTTTTTATATTGCACTAGTTAACAACTCTTTTCATTGACTTGATCTTTAGTTAAGATGCTTACACATAATACTTTAATTTTCCATTGACATCTGAGGGTATAATTATATCTTATTGACTTAATTGCAGCATGATTCATTCCCAATGTCATGAGATTTTTTAAATTGTTAAGACAAGGCACACCTGGTCCAATTTTGCTTAGTTTTTTCACAGCTTCAGATGAGAAACTTGATTCAATTATTGGCTACATATATAATGTGTATATCTGTTATGGCTAGAGTTGTCATGAAACATGTGGATATGTGCTACATTGCGTTGAGTGTGCTACTCTACCAAAAAAATAAATAAATAAAGCAGATGATTTTGTATCGTGGTGTTCTGGTACTGGTATGAAATGTGACAACGTTTACTCTAAATGTGTTCCAAATCATTGATTCGTCCTTGGTTTTTTCACCTGTACAGACTAAGAGGTTCCCAACGATCAGATCTCAAGCTTGTAAATTGAAAGGAAAAAGTTTAAAAAGTCAAATCTTATAACTCTATAGTCTTAGGGGGTGTTAGTGGGACTAAAATTTATAATGATTCTCAGAATTTTAGAATCTAGTGTTATTGGTTTATAGATTGTTAGATTCTCATTAAAGTTTAGTGTTATTGGTTTGATGATTTAGTAACTCTATGCAGAATCCATTGTTATTCAAAAAGTTTAAATTTTAATGATTCTTTAAATCTATTAAAGTTGGTGTTATTAGGAGTTGTATTCTTCATCATTTAACTCATAACACAAGATTTTGAAAATACTATCTATATACTTTAGATTCTTAGAATCATTATATCAATTTATTTTCACAAACTTTTACAATATACAAAACTCTCTACAACTCTTTCAAATTTAACAAATCCATTAACTTTTAAAATCAACAAACTCTATATAAATATAACTCCCACTAACACCCCCTTATACTATATGACCTCATTTCAGAATATAAATTAGAATATTTTGGACGGCAAGCTCATAATTGAATCGTTATATGCTAAAATCACTTATAAATGACTTTGGTTTGTATAACAAAAATTAGCAATAATTAAAACGATCATATGGCCGATTAACTATACATTGTTAGCTGGGAGCTCATACGATTTTGTATAATTGATTATCTTAGCATATCTCATTATCATATAATTTGACTTTTAATTCTAAAACTACCTGTATGATTACGATTTTAATAAGAAACATATATAAACTTTGTAGAAAAACCACGTATACAAGTTACAAGTTAGTGCCATAGCATTGTTTCATGCAATGACTATAAATACTTTCTCAGTTCAACTTCCTCTCCTCAATTCGATATCTCTCTCCTACCTCTCTTCAGAATATTTCATCGTCAAAACTACTAGAAAGGATGAAAATGACCCTATTCAAAAGGCAATCCGATTACTCAAAGATAAACAAGGAAGACCCAGAAGAGCTACTACACCAGCGAGCCAAGTTCTTGATCTACAAAAAGCTTCAAGAAGCCGACTTGATATCTCGTCGTTCTCCTCCCACGTCGTTGTTGTTTCTACGGATGAAATTTTTCCGGGTGAAAGCAATGATCGGAAAAGAGTTGAGTAATTTACATCGCAGCATAGTATCTACCATTAGCTTTGGCGGGATTCGAAAGCACTCACAAGGCGGCTTTAGAGCGTTTAAGAAGATTTTCCACGGTGGTGCAACAACCGGATTATCTAGGCCTGTTTTCACTCTCCAAGTTTGATTTCTATTTATATTTTCTTGTTTTTTGTGATTTTCTATTGATCTCTATTACAAAAGTTTACCAAAGATGTAATATGAAGATATCATGAGTTTTGTTTCTTTCATTAAAGGGGAAAGAAAACTTAATATTGTAATAACCATCTGTTTATATGATTTTATGCAAAATTATATAATAAGATACGTATTTTGCAGATATTGCTTAATTTGGAGGGATTTTTAAGACTTTTATACTACTATGCAAACAAAGCATTTAAGTGAAAAAACACATGGATCACTCTGAGATATAGAAAAGTTAATTAGTCTAGCGTAAACATGTTTATGGCATCATTCTTTTTGGTTAAACGATGTATTATTGAAACAAATAATATGTTATGTTTTGGGAATTATGAGCAAATTCAATACCTATGGGTTTCGAAACATTTGGGCGCTTCTACTTTGCTGTTGAGTTCAAGGAGAGATATAGTATTGATGTGTATAAGAATACCAAGGCGTGTGTGTTAGGTTAAGGGCTTCGAGTGAGAAAGTGAAGAAGATTTTGAGCGTTAATGCTGAGGCTCCGTTGAATATAGAGTGTTAGATGGATGAGAAGGATGTGAAGAGTTTTATTAAGAGAGAAGAGTTTGAGAAGTTGTCATTAGGGTTGTTGGAGAGATTGAGTTCCGTGTCAAAAGGCTTTGGATGATTCTGGTTCTAATCTTTCTTCGGTTCTCGTATTACTTGCTTTTCAAGCTATCTTAACACTTCAAACTCTGTTCATTGATGATGGAACTTAAGTCGGGTTTTAACGGGTTGGGTCATGTATTATAACTGATGGGGAAAGGATCTTGAATGTGTTGCAGGACGTGCAAGAACATTGCGAAATCAAACTCTCCCCTCACTAAATCAGAGAATAACGGATCACATGGAAGTAGAAAATCAGATGATATGGAACTTGATTGAAGGCATAACAGTCTCACGGTTGTATCTCTCATGTTCGGTTTATTTTATTTTCTTTTCTGTCACCGGTTTGAAAATCTTATTCTCCCGGTTTGATTTTTCAGATTTTTTTTTCTTATTGTGAATCCTTTTTACCGCTAATCAACTTTACATAGTGTATAAAAAATTTTGTTTTTATTTTTGTGTCAACTTGTGGATTTTCTGAATTTCAATGTCTATATTTTTTTTTATTTCTGTGTCAATTTTACATAGTTTACAAGGTGAATATTTTAACCACTTTAATATCTGAATAACTTTTTCACATGTACCACGTTATTCGGGGAGTATATTAACTAGGTAATTACTTTAATATTTTGAGTAAGTAGTATCGATTCCAGTTATGTAATTAGGTAGTGTCTAGTGGAGTTATTTCTAGTTGTAGAAGATGGCAAAAAAATTCATTACAAATTTTTTAGGCCAAACACTAATTACAGTTAATTTATAATTTGGTTTTACAATGCATAACATCTCGTGCCCATGGAGGCATGGACCACTTTGTTATTTGGAGTTTAGCCGGTATGTATTAAAAACGGTGAGTGAACTGTCATTATATTTTGCTAATAATATTGTTAGACCAAAGTGTTGACTAATTTACAGCCGTCGCAGAAATTTCATTGCAAAGTATCAAGTGTTTTTTTTATAAGAAAAATTATATCAAGTAGTTGTTTGGCCTTGTTCTTTTTTTTTTTTTTTGACAGCAGTTGTTTGGCCTTGTTCAAGGAAAATAAATTTGTGTTTATTTTCTCTAAGAATATTCTCACATGATCTGGAGAATATACTAAAGATCATTAACAAGATGATTCACAGCAAAATATTAATATTTTGAGCGAGTAGTAGAAGTACAAACTACAGAGTACGAACGAGTTATGGAGCTATGGTTTGTCTCCAAAAGATAGAATCAGTTTAACAATGTAATATCCTTTCAAAAATCAATCAGTCACAAGCATTATTTTTAATTTTTTGTGCACAAATTTCATTAACTCAAATCTAAGGCTCTTCAAAGGTTACAACCGGAGGTATGCTCCACGGTAACGGTAAGATACGGTAATGGTAAGATGAACAACAATAACATAAAAACAACAAAATACTGTTTTGATATGAATAATTTAACATCATTTAAAATATATATATTCTCACATGCATTAAACTAGATTAGCCTAGTTATACCCCCAAAAAAGACAACGAACATAAAAGCAAGTGGGATTTGAGTAAATATTTGTGAAACTAATCTTCATTTTTTTGGTTATTTTTATACTTTAATTAACTGAAGAAATATTTGTAAACTAGGTGTTTTGCCCGCACTTGCGGGCTTAATAATTTTACTAATATCTATAAATAAATATATAATCAATTTATGTAAATTATAATAAATTATAGTTCATAGATGTAAAATATTTAATAATAAACTAAAAAAATTCTTTCTATATATAAAATTTTTCATCATCATATAAATAATTTTCATTACACAACTTATATTTGAAAATACTCATGAACTTAAAACATTTGATAATAAATTAATATCATTTTTAGACATAACAAAAAAGTATAAAAAATTATCTTTAATAATGTTTTAGATATAACAATATAAATTATCTATACATAAATTATTTGCGAATTTATTTTTCATAATTAACCATATATTAACAAAAAGAATTAGTTTTCAACGTTAATAAAGACTTTATAACACAATATAAAAACTTAGGTAAAGATAATTATCAAATTCATGAGATTCATTTTTTAATTTAGAATTAATTATATGTTAACAAATATATTTATTTTTCAAAATAAAGACTTTATCCCATAATATAAAAAATTAAAATAAGGATAATTATCAAATAAATGCAATTCATTTTTAATTTATAATTAATTATATATTAACTAATAAATTATTTTTCAAGGTTAGTAAAGACTTTATAACCCAATATAAAATAGTTTTAGATAAAGATAAATCTAAAATCATTGAAATTCGTTTTTATTTATGTTTAATTATATTAAAAATTTAATTATTCATTAAGGATATAAACGATATTAACCGCTCTAACTTTCAACGTGAAAGTTACAAATTAATCAACAAATTCATTTAAATTTTATAATTGAAAATATATTTTTAAGATAACAATCTAATACAAAAGGATTAACATATTTTCTAAAAAATAATATTATTAACATAAATTCGTTTTTATTATATAATAAATTATTAGAACATGAAAATAAGCAAAATAACCTAAAATCATGGAGAAGTTGACAACTAAGCAAATTTACTTCTCAAATAATGTTATAGATCGGATGATCGTAGACTCGATCATCTTACTTTTGTTGCTAGTGATGAGAACTCGCCATAATGTTTATTCTTAAATCTTAATGATAACAATAAGTTGAAGGGTGAGATCACAATATCAAATAGGCGTGCATCGGTGCATGCGTGAGCGTGAGTGAATCCGTATTACCCAAGTTTAGATGATTCCCAGTCTCTATCATCTGTTCAATTTTGTATCCCTCAAATCGTACGAGCTCGCGAATCTTATACGTATCCAACCAATAACATTTTGAAATTATCAAACGAGTTGGAATCTTTAGTTCTTTTATTCGTCAGAGTACGTCTCTGCATCACGAGACAAAACTAGCCGATTTAGTAGAAGATAGACTCAAGCATATAGTAATATTGACTGAGTCATGTCATGTACGAACAAAAACTATATTATATATAATTACGACTTACCATATAATCGATCCTTAAATTTATAGTGGCGATATAAGTAATATGCATGCATACAGCCTACCACTTTTTAATATGCGTGGCATGTGGATTATCCAGTCATCTTGTATCTTTCTGTTCATTTGTTCTTGTTTTTTTGGGTTCATCTGTAAATATAAAATTAAAAGGGGTTTGTTGACGAAAATTAAACAACAAGATGATAAGAGATGAGTCAGTTACCCAACCCTAACAAATTAAAAATTTTAACAACAAACAAGGATTTATGTTAGAAGAAGGTGTTTAACTGAATCTTTTTTTTCTTGTTTAACTGAATTTTTTTGGCAAGGTTTAATTGAATCTTTAATTAAACAACATCGCACCACCTATGTATGTCAGGAGTTGAAGATTGAAGAGTTGATTAAACAACAAGCGGACAAGGAGCATCGAGGAAAATTAGTGGGGCAAGCTCAAAACTCAAAAGCTATGTATATTATATATAGTGATATATATATATATATATATATATATATCACTATATATGTATTAATGTAAAACCGAACAAATAAAACTCTTAGGCCATCTGCATCAGCGAACTGCAGGGGTGGGGTTCATAAATAATACTTTTGATTATTTTATTTTTCTGTTTTCTGCTTTATTTTAAAAAAAAAAAAAAAAAAAAAAATTAGGAAACGAACCAATCACGGGCCGCCACGTGTCGTGGGGCCCGTGAAACAGTCACGATACGGGTTCACATGGGAGACCCTCTGCGAACCGAACTCATCACTTACAATTATTATATTCTTTTCTTTTTCTTGGGGATTGTGTGAACCTCTCCTAAAAGCTTCTAATGGGCATGCCCTTAGTATGAATGCATAAGCGATAGTTTCCACACGTTCTTCAGATTTTAGGGTGGGCTAACTAGTAACAAACGTAATGACATTTTAAAAACTATTAAAGAAAAATGAAACTTAAGCAAATCAAATCAAATCCAAATAATTAACAATAAACATTTGTTGACAAAATGGAATATAAACATTGATGAGCAAATCTTTTCAATAACTATTAAAACCAGGTTGACAAGTTCCAAACATTTTCAGTAGCTATCAGCCTATCAGAACCAAATTGACAAATTCAATGACGTTCGCTTTGAACATTCGCATGATGATATTCATTAATTTAGGAGCGTTCTTTTCTTCTTATGTCAGTGTCTTATGAGCGAACTTAGTTGACTAAAATGATAGTAGAAAAAAAAAAAGATTAGACATACATCATTATTTAAAGTTCGATATCACATCTTTCGTTAAACTTTAAATTTGGATGCAAAAATGCATCACACCACGAAAACACATTATACAGATTATTAAGTTGAGGATCCCTCTAGTTTTTATATTCTTACCATTGAGCATAGTTCTGGATATAATCGCTTAAACTTTTTCTCGATTAATATAATTGTTAGTGTGACAAAAAAAAAACAGATTATTAAGTCGACAGAGATATAAATGGACATCGAAACCGTGAACTTAATCATAGGTTTGGCAGGATTGCCAAGGAAAATGTTGTGTACCATAAAAGTAAAACCAATGTTTATACCAGTTGATTATTTCATACAAGAAACGTTTACAACAAATTCACTCTTCCACACAATACATCATTTCAACCTCATTTACTTCCTTTTAAAATGTACCTTGACTCTTTTCTCTTCACTCAAACCCCCTCAGAAAACTATCGATTTTCCAATTCATTCATCTCAACAGATTGGCAGATCTCTTGATTAACAAATGAGGTTTTTATCCTTTTAAACTCAATTTGGGGGAAAATTATAAGAAATAATATACTAAAATTGACCTCTACTCCCCCAAAATTGAAAAAAAATGTTTACTGCTTAAGAAGAGGCGTTTGGGTGTCTTCCCACTGGTCCAATCTTCTCGAAGCCTTCTCTACCTGAAATTATAAAATTTCATTCAGTAAGAAACATATACTAAGCCAAAGTTAGACATATAACTAACTGTTGTATTTAGGAAAACAAAAATGATATTTATTATTTAGGAATATACCTCTTTATCCCAATCAGTTCGGAAAGTGACAATGAGTAAGATGATAGTTTGCATGAGTGTACCCCCAATCATTCCAGTCCATATTCCCTGCAGCAAATCATTAACCATTTAATTATAATTTCACTTTACACCAATCAATCATTAATTAGAATATAGATTATGGAAAAACTAATTAAAGAAGAAATTCACCTTAGCTCCCATATCATAGGTGAAACCAAGAACATAACCAATAGGAATACCCACAATGTAATAACATCCTATGTTAACGTACGCCACAAATGCTTGCCACCCACATCCCACGGCCACACCTGTTTTAATCAAACTTTATTAGTAATCATTTATCAACTTATTTCACTGATAGCTGTTTTGAAGAGTGGTTTTAAATAATATATTATATTTATACCAGATAAAACAGGTTGAACTCCATTGAGAACTATGGTAATAGCCAAGTAAGGAGTGAGCTCGGCTACAGCTTCAGCAACCGCTGGACTGTCTGTAAAGACGTAGCTGATGACATTGCGCCACGAGAGGATCAGTACGGCTTCAAACAGTGATAGTAAAAACGATACTCCCGTAGTTACTGCGGTTGAAAATGCTGCTGATCTTGGATTTCCAGCGCCTAATTCATTACTAACTCGCACACTGTAATAAAAAAGAATGAAGTATTAAGTACTACTTTTTCTAACGTTTACTTATGTGTTACTACGAAAACAATTGCTTAAATAATTAGAATTGTCAAAAAAAAAAAAAAACTTCTTCACCAACCTGGCAGCTGCGTTGAATCCAACGGAGACCATGAACGAGATTGCAGAAATTGACATGCTGCAAATTAAAAAAAAAAGAAAAAAGATAATAAATAAAGATGAATAAATCACCCACTTGGATCTTGTAGTAACTAACATTTGTATCAACACTTTTTCAAGTTTTCCCGCGAAAAGAAAATGTGCCGTTTATTACCCAAAGAAAACGACACGCAGTTTGTGCTCACTAGGCACGTCAAAAAAAAAAAAACACTGAAAATTTGGCTTTAACGGAAAAGCTAAATTACGGTGACGAATTCTGATTGGTGTTACTAGTCCATAGAACGACAACAATCATTATAAGAGTTAGATTAACGTGACTTCCGTCTCTCAAAAAGGTGATTACAGAGAAAGTAGCCAAAAATAAATAATTATTTATATATACTGAAACCACAAAAAGTTCAATAGTTTGATCAGATTGATTGTTATACGTACCAGTTATTTAATCCTTTCTTCAGATTCAATGTTCTCAAATTTCATTATTAATCAATAATAATCCACTTTTTGTTTAAATCAAACCTACATTTCATGGATGGACTTCGAGTTTTGGATGTATACTAAACAATTGTTTATTGGTTACTACTATTATCAATTATGTGTTATAATATAAGGTAAATAAAGTAAAAATTTAAAAAGAAAAGAAAACTATAGCATAAAATATTATCTTATCTCCAGATTCATATTGTTCTTCAGTCTACGTTACTAATATATAAATGATTCACTTTCATATTAAAATTTAAGCTAAATTTTAGTGTAGATCAAAGGTTTTGAACCACTTACCAGATAGCTAAAGAATCCAAGGCCAGTTCAGGGTTCTTTAGAAGTCCAGCGAGTAAAACAAGAATCTGAGCATACCAAGACTCAAGGCAGAGCATGACCGCTGAGGCAGCCGATAACCGAAAAAAGTCCCAAAGACCATCAAAAGCTTTCCAGCTAAAACCAGTCCAAGTCCGGCGACATCTTGGACTCACCTTAATATACAAAACCTGAGCAATAACAATGATCCACCACGAGAGACTATGTACCACAGAGAGACCAATCAAGCCCCACCCGAACTTGAACACGGCTAGCCAAGAGAGGAGTATGTGAATGACGAGTGTGGCGGCTGAGATGTAAGCGCTTGGGGTCACGATGCTCTGTGACTGGAGGAACTTTTGTATAGGGAAGTTGGCAGCGTAAGCGAAGATCATTGGGATCATACCGTAGACAAAGATGGAAGCCATTGATGCTACATCAGCTGGCTCGCCTAGTGAAGTGAGGATAGGTTTGGAGAAGATGAAGAGTATTGTCATGGGAAGTCCGGTGAGAAAAAGAACCACCGTTGACCTTTGTAGGTAGACTCCGAGCATCTCGTATCTGTGAGCTCCGTGCGCTTGTCCACATAATGTTTCCACTGCACTTCCCATTCCAAGCTGTGTCACCATGAAAAATAAATTTAATATCCTTAAGAATCAGAGAAGATTTATCTCACTTACAAGAAAAAATTATTATCAGAAGTTATAAAAAAAGAAATAATTGTTCGTATTTTCAACTATTTTTTTGGTTTTGGTATAAATTTTTCACGCACACCAACGTATATGAAAACATTATCAATATAAATCCCTAGATTATTTAAGCTATTAAACCGGTTGATTAACCAGGCTTTGAATCTGATCTAAACCGAAACTGGTTTAACCTGTAATAATTCGAAGATTTAATGCGTCTAAGTAAATAAAAAAACAACTACAGTGAAACCTCTATAAATTAATAATGTTTGGACTACACTAAACTTCATTTTTATTAATTTATAGAGATTATTAATTTATTAATATACTAATTGAATCAAAAACTCAATTTAAGAATTTAAAATTATAGTATTTTATAGAGATTTTTAATGTATATTAATTTATAAAATATTAATTTAAAGAAATTATACTGTATATTTTTGGTTTCAACTTCATTAGATCCATAACTTTCTGAATGTTGAGTTATACGTTTATACAGTTTGAGTTTTAGATATTTGTTAAAAAAACAAAAGAGTTTAGATGTAATAAGAGAAAATGTAAGTAATAATTAGTACCATGAGACCAAATGTGAACATGTTGAAACCACTGTTTCCGAGAGAAGCTGCGGCGAGTTGCATACTTCCCATTCTTCCGGCGAAGATACGAGTGAGCATAGACATGCCATTATTGATGACGTAGACAAAGATCGCCGGAGCCGCCAGGTGGAAGAGAAATGTCAGCTCGATCAACCCCGCGTAATAAATCCGCCGGAGATAAGGCATATGAGTGTCCGTTAACACACTCTCCATCCTGAAATCAACTTCAGACTTCGCTGGCTCAAGTAACGGTTGCTGGAGGTTTTCCACGGCGGCCACGTCAGCTTCCGAAGCCATTCTTGAAAATATATATTTTACTATTTACTAAAAATAAAAGAAAACAATGGAGTAGTAAAATGGAGAGGAAGAGAAGATGTTTATTTATTCACGACTCTTCGCTCTCTTTCTCGCTCTTTGTTGAGTTTGTGTATTGTTCTGCGACTTAGCTCAGAGGAGTTGTAATATAAAGGCGAATTTGCCGTGTCTACTGACCGAAATTATATAATTTTTTTTTATTTAGAAGATAATAAAGAAAGTTTAAAAGGAAGAAACGTAGAAATGCCTAAATACCTATTTTGCCCTCTCTTTTTTAACACCAGTCTATTTCATAAAAAGAAAGTTCACTAGATGTCAAGAAAATATTTTTGTTCAAAAACTTTTTTGTAAGGTAAAAAAAATACTAATATTTTTTAAAATTATACTCCAGGTAGATAAATTTTAAATTTTAAATATAGCATTCTATACATAAATCAACTATCCTTATATCCAGTGTTTTTAAACCCGACCCGGACACTGAACCGGACGACTTACCGGATCATTGGGTCACTGGATCGACCGCGGGTAAACCACGGGTTAATAAATAAAATTTTATTATATAATAATATATTAGCTATGAAAATAAAAATATAAAAACTAAAGTTAAATATTTTCTAAATGCTTTAAAGCATAAAATGTATAAATATACAAGATATCAAAACTAGTTTATACTATTTAATTTTTACTCAAAACTAGAGTAATATCAAAAAAATTAAGATATAAAATTCATAAATATTTAAGTGTCTAATGAGAATAATAGATTAAACTTCAAATACAAAATAAACCAAAAGTAAAACATCATTGTAAAAAATTATCAATAACAGAAATAAACTAATACCAAATTACATCAACTAATTTTGGTTCTCGCTACCACCCTTTAGTTCATTTTCTTCAGGTGGTATAGTGAAATCTTCATCAAAATTTAAAAATCACACATAAAGTAGTGTAGTAGGTATTATGTATTATAAAAAGTTAGGACGTTTAATCAAATTTTAAAGAAGAAGACGACAATGCCAATAACTAAAACGTGAAAGCGTAACTTTTAAATTAGAATTTAGAATTTAAAATGGAATAAAAATATAATTTTAAATTAAAAAAAAAAGTAAAAGTTTATTTATTGGTTTAACCAGTGGTTCAACCGGCATCGGGTTTTGGGTTTTAGTGGGTTTTTCCAGGTTTTTGAGGGTTTTTAAATTTTGGGTTTTTAACAAAATCCAAACCAGATTTATTTTGGGTCACCGGGTTTACTGGTTCAACCGTGGGTCTGGGTCGGGTTTCAAAACACTGTTTATATCGTAAGCTTAAAATTGTTGTTATATATATTTTTCAAACTATTTTCGTATAAGGAGGCTAAAACAACGTTAAAATTGTCAGCATAAGAGGGAAGGCTGGCTGCTATAACCATTCTACCATTTTATTCCTTACATATTTATAAATATAGAATATTGCAATGTTACAAAAAATATATATCTGTTCTTTTTTCTGGAAACAGCTTATATCATGCAATTTGTTCTTTTACAACGTTATCATTCAACTTTAATCACAGTAAACTCTTCAACGTGACGGTTTAATAATTATGTCTTTTATAAAACTTCTTATCTTACTACACTAATACTTGGGCGACTACATTACTAGAAATAGTATATTGTAGTAAATGGTGATAACAGTAATTGTAACTTTTTTTCTATCAACAAAGTAATTGTAACTATAAATGATACTCTCTTTCTGAAAGATTTATGTTTTATAAAAAACTAATATAATTTGCATTTATTTATTGTTTTTTATATTCCAGTAAATATTTATAGTTCATATTTTTACATTTTTATTTTAAAGTAAAATGCATACTGGAAATATAATGCATCCATATTTCAGATAATTTTTAAAAACATCATTCTTTAAATACAGATGGAGTAATTACATTCTGTCTCTTTTTGGCAACAGTTCAGAATTAGTATTAGTTCAACATGATTTTGTTAGAAACATGCTACCACTTTTTTTTTTTAACAACAGAAACATGCCTACCGAAAGAAAAGGAAATCATGTTATTTACTTATTGTGTTTATATTTTCTCATGGATCAAACGCAGAAAGCAAAGCACAACACGTGATTTTAATGTCCCTCCCGGGTAAAAAGTCCACACGACACACTCGACAGTCAAGAGAGCAATCAAGTTACATTTTTAGACCCTCCGTTACGTAACGTTTATCACTTTTCAGTTGCGTCTTTCGCGACTGTGGTAAGGATATTTTTTGGGCGTTCTTGATGCAACCAATCCTTATCATTTTAGATTTTTAACCGGTTTGGTCGGAGGCTCGGAGCGTCCTACTTATTCCCAATGTTCATGTCACGTAGGTTCTCTAATCTTTGTCTTAGTCTCGCAAACTTTTTGTTTGTAAGTTCACCGGATGTGGTATGAATGATTATCACTTTGTGAAGATAAGATTACTTTGACATTTTGCATTAATTAAAGCTATGCAAACGCTTACAGTTAATGTATGTTGGAAAATAAGCAGATGCGTCGTGGGCTGTGGCCTGTGGGCAATGGCAATGATCTTTTTTTCTTTTTCTTTTTCATTTTTGTCAGCAGCAATGGCAATGATCAGAAACAACGAGTCAGTGGTCGGGAGTTCTCTACGATGACCACATGGCTACATTTAATAGTAATATTTTGTAGAAATTTTACGTCTTCCACTTCTATTTGTTTTTATACGATTAGCCGGTACATAAGACATATATGTACGCCAAAATATTAAAGCCTTATTTACTCATAATAGTAGTTAAATTAATATTTTAGTCTGACTTAAAAAGAACAATAATTTCTGTGAAATTATTAATTTGAAAACGGCGAATAATTTGTTGTGTGTCGGATGACTCATTTCCGAATCATGAATTTTTTTTCCTTCCGTTAATAAACGAACAAGAACAATAACGAATCGAAGATGGGATTAAAACTAGATGAGATCGATGAAAAGAAAGTATAGACTACCACATAAGATTCGAGACTTTACAAAGATTACTATGGATATGGTTTCCACAACACGTAACTTACGTGTTATTAATTAAATCACATAGTTTATCCAATACAAATCTAAAAGAAATAACAACTCCAACTACAAGATCGAAATTGAAGTATATCAAAAGAGGGAATTGACAACTCTTTTGGTTTGCTGGACTTTACTAGCGAATCAATAATGATGAGTACTACATGGTTATGATTTAATAGATTTCAAACTGTCACAATCAGTTGAAGTTGTAAAGCAAAAATAATGTTAGCCGATCCAAAATGCTTTTACTTTCAGCATGAAAAAAATTAATGGAAAAATGGTAAAAAAAAAAGAAACTAATGGAAAATAATTAATTAAATCAAATAGTTTAATAGATTTCAGAAAACGTTAATACACGTAACTTTGGTAAGCATATTTAGGGGAGTATTCAATTAGAAATTTGAAGTGATTCATTAAAATGATAAATTTATTGTTATTCAAACATGATTTAAAAAAAGAATTAGGGTTATTGAATTTTTTTTATTTTATAAATTACTTTATAATCTATTGTTATATCGAAAAATTCAGGTTATGAATTGTGTAATATTTTGACTAATTTTAGAGAGTTTTATTGGTAAAAGATAGAAATCTCAATTTCATGACTTTAAATAAGATATTAGAGAATTTTAACTACAAGCATAATAAATTTTATCCTATCTAAAATGGTCTAAAATTTACTGAAAACCAAATCACTTCAATGAGTAGATTGAATGCACTAATTATGATTTTTATGTATCTATATATCGTGTATGTAATTTTTAAAATAACTCAGGTCTTATATAAGTAAATAAAAACCCAAGTTGGAACCGATCTATATAATAATATGAATCCGATCTGCAAGAGCATAGTGTGGGTGTGATTTATTGGTTGCCGACAAAGAAAATGCATTAGCTGCAGCCCATCTGCGATCGAACTCCCAACAGATACCATTAATAATTACTTCATATCTTAGGCTATAGTTCTTAACATACTACACAAGTGATATATAAATGCAATATGTATGTAACTTATCACAAATACTGCTAACTCCAAGCTATTTTACAAAAAAAAGTACTGCTAATTCCAAATAAATAAATCTAATATACATCATATTTTCCCGACAAATCATAGATGACTAAATTTACAACCATAGGGTATATTCTAATGGTTTTTATAAGTACTTGTGAAACTAATACAAAAAGCTATCAGATTCAATACCGAGAAAATTTGTATTAAAAAAAAAAATATATATATATATATATATATATATATATATATATATATATATATGTGATAAATCAACCATTAGACCATCTCGCTGATGGGAATAAAACAATTTTTGGTTAAACATATATTAAAAACTGAATTAGCGAAAAAGGAACATGATTTTTTTTTTCAACAACATGGAAAATTTAACCAGAGAAAACAAACATTTTAAATAATATGGTGACGTAGACGTAAAGTTAAATGTGACGCACAAAAGGTGCCACGTTGGGCATGCCAAACTCGTGCTTTTTAAATTCACAAAATGCAATTTTGATTGGAAGGTCAAATTACGTTGACTATTGAGTCGCAAACGCGGACAAGCGAGTCTTTAGCAGCTTCCACAGCTAAGCACACGGACAGTTTACACCAAGCTCTTACTCGTAGTGTAGGTGTGAAAGTTCATTGTTGTAATTTTGTTTATTAATATATTTAATATTACATTATTATTATTATGTGGAGTATTTGACAAGTCAATTTCAGAAGATAAAAGAATAGTCAAAATATTAAAGAAATAAGAATAATCGTGGTGATAACTTGACCAACGAATATATACATTGACTAATACTTTTTTTTCTTTTTAATCGACTTGTACTTCTTCTTTTTTGAGAAAGGGCATTAATCGAGTTGTGCTTTCGTGATTGCATGTAATATGTTTCCATTTAAGCTGAAAGAACTGTTTTCTAGAAATGTTAACTTCTCTCAGAATTTTCATTAATTAGAGCATTTGTAATAGTGTATGATAATATGTCAGCATGAGAAAAGCGTGGTAATTATAAGTCACAATAACTGCATTTTAAAAAGATAGAGTACATTTTGATCTGTCTGCAGAATTACCTTGATTATTCTAAAATATAGTTTGCCAAATAAAAGAAGGAGGAATTTCTGTTGCTTCTAAAATTAATACTCAATATAGTATTAATCAAGCAGTTGTACATGTTTATATTTTGTAATGTGTGCATGATAGTCTTCAAAGCCACCAACGAAATATATTGACTAGTAAATAAAAGACTAAGGTTATTTAGTTGTAATTTTTTTTTTTTTTTTGAAACTGTGTAGTTGTAATTTTTACACGTTGGATTATTAATGTAAGCGCAATAGAGTAGGTACATCTATAAGCTGTAAATTATGTGTGTACATGCTTTTTTGTTATATGTTTTTAGTCAAAACTAATACATCAGATATGAATAATGATGTGTGTAAACCCAAATTTTATACGCACATATATATTATATTATACTGAGACGACTAGCCAGGGCTATAGCCTATAGGCTCATTATATGAACATAAATTCCCTTGGTTGTTCGGAATAGTCTTAAATGAAAATGACATTTTGTGTGTGTGAGAAAAAAATCCTTACAAATGAACATAATATATGTTTAACAATTATAGAGTTTTTATTAATATGTTACTGTTAAACATATGTTTAAAAAACTTGTCACAATATATAACTGAGTAAGTTCCTTAAAAATATATTAATAAATAAGTAAGCTATCTCTCTCTCTCTCGTTTTGGTAAAATTCTTACAAACCTAGGATAGTATTAAAGATACGAGAATATAGAGCAAGTCTTGCTCAAGTAAGGTCGTAAAACGTATATTTTAGAATGTGATGTAATTTATATCATAAGGTTTATTTTATATATACTGTGTAATATAATAGCAACCAAAATTGTTGGGGCTTTTACAGCTTGATTGGTTATCAAAATACAGTGTTAAGTTAGAGTGCACATTATGACGCTTACCTGATTGTTAACATTTAATTTTTGATCAAATGTGAAAGTGCACATACATTGTCAAAGGAGCCGAAATTTAGCGTCCAAGATTGTTTATTGCTAATTTAACAGACTAATGAGAGATGCAGAAAAGGACAATAAGAAACAAGGTAATGTTACCTCTTTGTAGCAAGAAACGTTTTGGTTATGATTTAATATATATGCAAGAAAATATTTTTACGATTTATAAATCAGACAAGAACTTAGTACAAAAAGGTTCGTGCATGAATTATATTGTTAAAATTTTGAAATAAATGTCATTAGTAATTATATTAGGGTGCTAAATAGGCCAATCAAATATGCTTGTTTCTAATGTTTATATTTTCGGGTAAATAAGTACTCCATCCGTTTCAGAATATATGTCATTCTAACCTTATTTTTTGTCACAAATTAAGTGTTGTTTTAGAGTTTCGAGGTAAAATTTATTATTTTTCTATAATATTTTATTTTTTCTATTGGTTGAAAAGTGGTTAGGTATATAGGTAATTATGTTTTTATTTTGGAAATATGTAAAATTAAATATTTCTTTAATCTGTGTGCAAAAGTCTAGAATGACAAATAGAGTGAAACGGAGGAAGTATCTTTTTCAAAATATTTGAATAAAAAGAGTACTGCTATTATCTTTTCATTACGCCCTACATAAATGTATCCACAAAATGATCGTGATTAAGAAAAGACAATGAACCTTTGGTCGACATATGAATCATCGTACGACAGCATGAGACAATGACAAGAACTGTGTGGAAGGTGTGCTTGACTGGCTACAATTAACCAGGTGATGTGAACCAACATAATCAAGACGTTCATGATTGGGTCACATATTAATTTTGATGTGTCGTTTTAGCAAAGCTAGCGATGGTATTACGTAGTGAACGAGAGCTTGTATGTGAATCTGGCGTTTGCCTTTTCCAAGTTCCTGATTCCATCACAACTTAGCTTTCACTCGAATTGTCTTTATAAAGTATGAACTCTCTTTTTTTTCTTTTTAAGCAACTTAATCTGTATAAACTCACTATTTTTATTGGTCAACAAACTGTCTCAGTTATTAATTTACTTTCTTTTGACGAAAAAATAGAAACATTTTTAAATAACCTTCAAATTCAATCAAGACAAGTATAGCCACTTATCATATCTACTATAGCTCCAACAAGCGGTCAAGCAGATACTATGCAACTAAATGTGTAGATGTGAACATGTATGATTTTGTGTTAAACACGTGAACACGTGTGATGCATACAAGTCGAGATTTTTGCGGGATATTAGGGTAAAATTTAATACAACTCGAGAATCGCGTGGTCCGAGTCATATCGTAGTTCTAATGATAGATTATTAAAAATCATGCGATCGTTGGTAAGAAATCATGATTTAAAAAGAAAAAATTAGAACTGCAACTTAAACGCTTTTAATCGTCTATGCAAAATTCAGATATGTGCCTACTCTTGGACGCGTTTTGGATTTGAATTTAGGTTTTCAAAAAAACATATCTTTACGTTTCAGATATTGTTCTAATTGAAGTTATATTCGGTTTCTTTATTTGCGGTTCAGCTTGATTTTTAGTTTACTATATCTATTTCATATATGGTTTCAAATTCCGAATATTTTTTGTAGCATGTTTAGTTATAATATGGTTAGAATTGCTTGAGCCGAATCATGAATCTAGGGGCAACCAAGTGAACTAGTGGAGTAACATGGAGAAAGTGTCCCCTTTTTCAAAAAAAAAAACTGGAGAAAGAAAATGAAGAGTCGGATGAGATTATAAAAATAAAGTAAACTGTACAGTCTATACTCATACATTTTCTCTCCTTTAAATAAAATAAATTAATAATTGATTCTCTTTTGAGTGGTGGAAAACCAGTACTTCTAGAATGTGGAATCATTGTAATTTTAGCTTGAAATATTAACTAAACGTTGATATATAAATTTTTCATTTTACTTATAGGCAGTACCGGTCCTGAGGGGAAGCATTACAAGCAACCGCTTCCGGCTTTCAAAAAATATTTGAAAAATTCAGCATTTTTATAAGAAAATTATTATTATAGTATATAAACATTCTTATAAAAATGGCCAATTTTTTAAAAATTGCTTACAGTCTTTTCCATGTCAGGATCGGTAACACTTATAGGGTACGAGTGCTAATAACAAATTTTGTATTCTATTATGTGATTATTAAAATTCTTCAGTATTTAAATTGGTTAACATATTTTAGTTTAACGTAAAGCCAAAATATTTATAATTTCTTAATTTCCACGTTTTTAACCAAAGTATCGAGATTCGGGACTGGTATTTGATTTCAATACTAAACTCAGTATTTTATTGGATTGCATTATAGACTCTATAAAAACCATTAATGGTTGGATTAAGTAATGCATATTCTGAGGATATATCTTGAGATTTGCGTTCCTTTTTCTAATAGATTCCATACACTAATCTACTGTAAATTTATCGTAAGCGGAACTTTGTCACTAGAGTATTTTTTTTAATCTTTCTTGAACTCGAACAAGTATACGAATAAGAGTTTGAGTAGTTAGTCTTACTATTATTATACTACAATAACTAGTTAGAGCGACACACTAGCTAACAGCTATAAATGCAATATATCTATCGTCTTACTATAAATTGCAAATATTGTTAATTTTATGTATATCTCCGATTGTTGAGTCATTAGGGAAACAGCAATCCATGCAATATTGTTCTTATAGTTTTTTTTGCTAAAAGTAATGTCCTTATGGTTAATTATCCATCTAAATGGATGGATTAGAACTTAGAAGATAGCCCATGCGACTATCCTTATCGAATAATCATATCCTAAGGCCTTACCATATCATTTTTACATGTAATATATGCATGCATGGATAAAGCTATTACATGTATAGTATATATGGCCTTGTATTACGAAACTATTTAAAACTTGCTGGACTGAACATAAAACTGAATTATGTATAGTTTCAAAGAAAATAACACATCATTGACAATTAAACATGTACTAACATACTTCCATATGAAGATTTTTGGTAGAGTAAAAGATTTTCAAGAATCATGAATTAATTAATACGATGAAACCTACCTAATTTCGGCGGTCTAATCAACGTACAACTTTCGTAGTTGACCGTACCGGTGCGATCTAAGAAAATCACCAATTGATTAGACCGATCTTGGTATAACCATGCTGAGTGAATGACCGTGTCTGGTTAGATCCGGGACAACGAATCCAAATCTTGTGATGTTCTATTTTCTACATGTGGTGGAAGGGTTTTAATATTGAAAATCAAAAATGTAATTAGGCCCAATATAATAATTAGGCCTTTATTTAAGAGGTTTCTTGGGCCTAATTACATTTTTGATTCTCAATATTAAAACTTTTTGGCACAAAAAACTTTCTCATGTATCAAATTGTACGTGATACTTGTTTCCAGTGATAGCTACGTAAGTGTCAAAATAAACGTGAGCAGAGTGATTTATAAATAAAATAAACTGTTCGTGGATTTGATTGATTCTTATAGTTCATTTACTTTAACAAATTCTGTTCTTCTTCGTTTTTTTTTTGTTACTTAAAACAAAAGCTGAAAACCAAGCTAAACCAGATTTCTCACGGTACTGAATTTGAATTTTTTATATGTTGAAAATTGTAACAAATCTATGTGTGTAATGTAGAAAGGTCATTTGGTGCTGGAGTTAGCTTAACCCAAACTCGGCATTAGGACAAATAAGGGATATATAATACTAATTTGATTGTGGTCAGAGATCAATAGTTTCTTGAAAGATACTTGAGTTGTTTTCTCCGTCAAGGCACATTACACAAATCTTTGTCTTATGTTATGTGTGTGACTATAGGTTTCATCTATGTGTGTCAGTTTCTCAGCACTAAACCCGTTCCATAAACTATAATAGTTTGCATATTCAGAGCCTATAGAAATTAGTGAATCAAATGGGGTGGGGGGGGGGGGTTGTTTGTCCTGGATTGTTTTGACAATATTCTCATAACCTATAGACTAAACCTAATAATAAAAAAATTATAAAACTCGAATCTCATGTTGACATGCTTAAACTTTGGACAAGAAGAGTGTCATTAAACAATATCCTACATATGCTAATATGATCCATTAATGTTGTGTTGGACATATATAAACAAATGACGATCAATCAGACAATATTTAAATCTTCATAATACATACTCTTTCTGTTTTTTTTTTTAAATATATTTGAAGTTGTAAAGAAATTTGTTTGTTCCAAATTATTTGAAATTTTCAATTTTCTATATAAAATTTATTAGTAATTAATGTTAGATGATCAATAATATAATAATTCATATTTTATTATTGGTTGAATTATGGTTAAATTAATAATTATATTTTTGTTTAGAAAATGAAATAAAATTAAATGTTTATCATAAAACATCAAATAAAAAAAAAACAGAGAGAATATTATTATCGAGAGAAAAATTAAAACCAGCAATTGATTTTCAGTATTTTTGTTGTGGTTATAGGGTCCAATTTCCCTTTGATTACCATACAAAAAACCGTTAAAAATGCCACGTGAATCTAGCTCTATTTCATTTTATATTTAAACTAAAAATAGTAAAAAAAAAATACGAGAAATCTGAAAGGTGCGAGAAAGCAGCAGGTTCAGTCAGCATCGAAAGTGACGATATCTCTCATCTCCATCGTCACAGCAAATCTCAAAGACTAAACCTTTCTTCTTCTTCTTCATCTTCCTCACGCTCCGTCTCTCCAATGTAAGTTTTCCTCATTCTCCTTCTAGTTTCTTACCTCTGTGTATCACTCTTTCACTAAGCTCATTTCTATAAAAAGTCTCAAACTTTATTTATGACATCACTCACGAATCAATCTCAACCAATCACAATCTGATCTAATAACTTGCTTTTCATAGATGGAATTAGATTCAGACAACAAACTGTTAAAGACATGTCTGGTCATAACAGCAACACTTGTCCTAACCAAACTCATCTTCACATTCTTCACATCCTCTTCCAAGAAGAAGCGTCTCCCTCCCACACTCCAAGCCTGGCCTCCACTCATCGGAAGCCTCCTCCGTTTCTTGAAAGGCCCCATCGTTATGCTGAGAGACGAGTATCCTAACCTCGGAAGTGTCTTCACAGTGAACCTTCTCCACAAAAAGATGACATTTCTCATTGGTCCTGAAGTCTCTGCCCATTTCTTCAAGGCTCCTGAGTCTGATCTCAGCCAGCAGGAAGTGTATCAGTTCAATGTGCCTACCTTTGGCCCTGGAGTTGTTTTCGATGTTGACTATTCAGTTCGACAGGAACAGTTTAGGTTCTTCACCGAGGCACTTAGAGTTAACAAGTTGAAGGGTTATGTAGACATGATGGTTACTGAAGCTGAGGTATTTAATATAACATCTTCTATTAAGTTGTTGTTGTGTGCAGGGCCCGGTCCTAGGCAAAGCCGAATGAAACATTGGCTAAACTGCTAAAAATTGTGAAGAAAATTACATAGACTTTTTTTTTGTGCGACATAAACCCGAAAAAAAAAGTTTGAGGCTCCTAAATTTATTAAAAAAAAAAATAGTTGAAATCTTTAATAAATCGCCTATGATTTATTTAATCTTAGGGGCGGCCTTGGTTATTTGTTTTCTTTTAGTATTTTCATTGATTTCTTTTTTCTTAGTACTAGGAGATTCCGGCTGAGACTCTTAATCCCAGACCCGAAACCTCGTGTAATATTAGTTTTGTCCCAGCGGTCACTTTAGTTGGATTCTTTTTGTTTTCACTTGTGAGTGTGTTAAATGAATATAAGCTTGTTCTTGTTTCTTTGGTAGGACTTCTTTTCGAAATGGGGAGAGAGTGGTGAAGTTGATCTAAAGGATGAGTTAGAGCGTCTCATCATCTTAACTGCAAGTAGATGTTTACTAGGGAGAGAAGTTCGTGACCAGCTTTTTGATGATGTCTCTGCTTTGTTCCATGACCTTGACAACGGAATGCTACCCATCAGTGTTCTCTTCCCATACCTCCCACTTCCAGCTCACCGTCGTCGCGACCGTGCTAGAAAAAAGCTTTCTCAGATCTTTGCAAAGATCATAGGGTCGAGGAAACGTTCAGGGAAAGCTGAGAACGACATGTTGCAGTGTTTCATCGAGTCAAAGTATAAGGATGGTAGGCAGACGACTGAATCCGAGGTTACGGGTTTGCTCATCGCTGCGTTGTTTGCAGGACAGCACACTAGCTCTATTACTTCCACGTGGACCGGTGCTTACCTGATGAAATACAAGGAACATTTCTCTGCTGCTTTAGATGAGCAGAGGAAGCTGATGGAGAAACATGGAGACAAGATTGATCATGACATTTTGTCTGAGATGGATGTTCTCTACCGATGCATTAAAGAAGCGTTGAGACTTCACCCTCCGTTGATTATGCTCATGAGAGCCTCTCACAGTGACTTCAACGTCACAACAAGGGATGGTAAAACGTATGATATCCCAAAGGGTCATATCGTTGCAACCTCCCCTGCATTTGCTAACCGCTTGCCTCATATCTTCAAGAATCCAGACAGCTATGACCCTGATAGATTCTCACCGGGAAGGGAAGAGGATAAATCTGCAGGGGCGTTCTCGTACATTTCATTCGGTGGAGGTAGGCATGGATGTCTTGGAGAGCCTTTTGCTTACTTGCAGATAAAAGCTATATGGAGTCATTTGTTGAGGAACTTTGATCTTGAGTTGGTTTCACCGTTCCCTGAGATTGACTGGAACGCTATGGTGGTTGGTGTTAAAGGCAGTGTGATGGTGCGTTACAAGCGGCGCCAACTGTCTTAAAAAGACAGGTTCAGAGTCTCTCTTTGCTTTTGTCCCTATTTGGTTTTTAGTTTTGTTGTTGGATGGTTCTTGTGTGTTCTTAAACTGTTCTTGCTCTTTAATTGACACTTAGCTTTACAAGTTTGTTGGTTTGTGCTTAGTTACTATTTGCAATAGCTTAGCCAATCTTTTCTGGGCAGTGGAATGCATCCACAATTTACATTTCACGAATGTTATTTTTGAGACTTCTTCCGACGACCTCCATGACGCATTCGTTAACCCAAATGACCTTTTCAGCCTCAGCCATGTCCGCCACAATATCTCATTTCTGCTGTCCAAGATTGCTCACTGGACTCTAGATCACGCACTCCCAGAACGGAATGAAGCTGCTGACGCAATTGCAATAAGTGTCACTCGCGATCACCGCCACCAGTCTTACATCGCCAGCCAGGCTCCCGTTTGGTTACACCACCTGCTCGCTTTGGAGGCTCAGTTATTAACGGTTGGGTGAAGTTATATCTCCTTTTATTTTGATGTCTATTGACATCCCCTTTTTTCTCTTTTAATTCTCTATTATCTTGTACTGTCTTGAATACTTTTACGTATCAGTGTTATAAAAAAAAAAATCTATATCTATGTGAAGATATAATGCATGGTAGTAATGAGCTTTTCCTGAAGACCTGATTGTGTTTCTTTATAAATTGCTTAGTGGATTCAGAAAAAGATACTTATCAGAAAGTGAAAAATATATTGGCAAGAAAAAACTTGTTCATCAATCATCAACCAATGAACAGTTTAAACATTCATAATAATAAGAAAAAAAAAAGTAAAAAGGTAAACTAATTCATTTATTCAGCTACAGATAAAAGAAAAAAAATCAAAATTGGTAAAATTACATTTTCGGAAGAAAATATTTGATTTAGTTTCAGTATCATACGCATTGATTTAGTTTATTTTCTCCTTATGTGTTAATATATATACATATATCAAAACCTGCATATATAGATGTAAAGAAGTTGCCAAAAAAAAAAAAAAAAGATGTAAAGAGACCAAATGTGATAGCAAATCATTGTCTTAAATATTTACAATTTGCTTCTTAAACTTGTGCATTATGATTCAATACAAATCCAGGTGCATATGTACATGATTTATATATAAATATATATTAGTCCCTGAATGGTTAACCTCCTATAATTGTCACTTTATTTGTATCCCTTATGAACACCTTCTCTCCCGCAGCTGACGAGCGACGACGCTCACCTCATCGCCGGAAAATATACATCCCCTCCGTTGAACGTTCCAGTCACCAGAAATCAAAAGGATTCAAAGTCTCAGCGAGGAAGCTTGCGTCAAGGCTTCATAAGCTTCCTCCTATAGAAGATGGTTCCTTGGCAGAACGTTTTAGTCATCAGGTTTGTGATCATTTGGTTTGGTTTCTGAGATCTCTCAACGTTATAAGTTTTCTTTACCTTTACAATGTTGCAGATGGAGGGCATAACTAAGTGGGACTTGGGATCATTCAGAACGTATGACTCCGTTGAACCTTATGAGAAGTTTCAAGTAGAAGAGAATCTAGACGGTAGCCTTGTTCCTCGTCTTGCAGCTGAGTTATGGAAGGCTCAACAAAGAGTCAAAGAGCTTGAAACAAAGGAGAACAGATGTCTCATTAGAAGTCAAAGAATAAGCACTATGGAAGAAGAAGAAGATACTGATTCCCTTTTTGATTACTTGAAGGAGAAGTTAAGCAAAGAAAAGGAAGAAAGGAAAAGAGCTAACGCTGAGAATTCTAGGTTAAAGAAGAAGATTTTGGAGATGGAATCAACAATAAGTAAGTTGAGGAGAGAAAGAGACACACTAGAGAAGGTGTGCGAGGAGCTGGTGACGAGGATCGATGAGTTGAAGGCAGAAACAAGGAGGATATGGGATGAAACAAAGGAGGAGAGGCAGATGTTGCAAATGGCTGAGATGTGGAGGGAGGAAAGGGTTAGGGTTAAGTTGACGGATGCGAAACTTTCTTTGCAAGAAAAGTTTGAAGAGATGAATTGGTTTGTGGATGAGTTAGAGAAGTGTTTGGAGATGGCTAGAGATGTAGGAGGAACTGAGGGGTTAAGAAGAGGTGAACGTTTGATTAAGACGGTAAGATCGTTGGAAGATGAAGCTAATGATATAGAATTTGAGAAATTCAAGTTTGCCTCTGATGATGATAATTAATGCTTAATCTACTCTTTTGTTTCAATATGTTGTATATTATAATTTTTTCACATATATTAATAAAATATTAGATGATACCCGCACACATATGTGGAGTGAGTTTTTTGTATTAATGTTTGTTCGGTTTTAATATTTTGTAACATTATCATTTTTATTGATTGTAAAAATATGAATACAAATGTTGGTTTTTTAATATATCATATGTTTGGGTGTTGGGGAGTCCGTCGGTTTTAGTTCGATTAGTTTGGATTTTCAAATTTTCGGTATTATTTTTTTCAGTCCTATTCGGGTTCTATTAATTATCGAATCAGATTCGGTTCAGTTTCTTCCGAATTCGGTCTAAATCGGATTATAACTAAAATTTGAATGTCCAAAAAATATTTTTGAAACCTCAAAAATGACAAAAAATATCAAAATATTAAATTATTCGTAATTCTAATTTAAAATTAATTAAACTATCTAAGCCAATTAAATGGTATTCAAATAAATATGTATCGATTTATAGTTATATGGACCAATTTATATACGTTAATGATCAGTTTCTGATACTGAGGTACGTGTTAACTTGTAGACGAGAATGAAGAAGTCAGTTTTAACAAAGATGAAGATGTAATTTTACCCCAAAAAAAGGATATAAGCTTCGAAAATTAGATGTTGAGACTTATCAGTCTAAAATATGTGTGTATATTGTTGTCACTCGTCACACTACGATGTTGTGTATATATTGTTGTCACTCGTGTTCCTTCTTAGCTTATATTAAACGTTCTCTCGTTATGTGAATACTTAAAAATGCCCATCTTACCAAAATTTAAAGCAAATTTTCTTGTTTATTTAGAAATATGTCAAATAAATGACTTTTTTTTAATTGAAAATAAATTGTTTAAATTGCTCTGTTTATAAATTGCTTTAAATTTATGACATTTTTATGACTTTTATGTCATACACAAAACCATAATGTTTTGAGCAAATTCATAGTCAGGTACAACATTTTAGATGGAAAACAAATCAAGGACGCAAAATCATCTTAATTATGGTAATTGTCTAATATAAACCAATCATTTGTGCACGCTTGGTTGTTACAAGAAAGCTGATTAAGGAGTCTTTGTTGCTCAGAGAGGTGTTGTTCTTGATTCTGTAAGCTATGGAACTTTGATTACATCGTTTAAATAAGAATCATGGTGAAGAAGAAGAAGACATTTAGATGGAGTTACCCCTCGTGAAGATATCTACTGATCTATAGTCTCTCTTGAGAGAGTGAGTGAAGAAAAAAAAAACTTCGTTTGGTATGCTTAACTAGCAGATTCGTATCTCCTTCGTACACGTGGACGTGAACCCTTTGACGATACTAATCAACGGTGAGTGTTGGGAAAAGAGTGATACTAATCAACAATGACGTGGTGGAGTTGTAAAATCTGGACATTGTCTGACATGTGGCGCTAATGCACCGGCCAAGCGATATCTTTGTCACGAGCTATACAACATTTAGCTTCGGACAAGCGTTTAAACATTTTTCATTACATGAAGTAAAGTCATGTCAGCATATTATAATATTAACCATCACATGGCACTTCTCTTTCTTTTTAGTTAATTACTATAATTTAAGAGAATAAAATAAGAAATTTTAATTAGAGATGAGTAACAGTGATTGAGAAATGGTGTGGTGAAGCAGTGGAGGGGGATGCTTCAACAACAAACATTCTTTCACTCTTCTCAGCATATACCTTCTACCTGAAGAACAAGTACAAAAAACACTTTCTTCCTTTCTCTTTCTCTTCTTCTTTGGTCAGCCATGGAAGTGTGTTGGCAGATACAGTCACCTACGAGTCTCAGACCGGGTTTCAAGCAAAAGGGTCGGCTCAAGATTAATACTTTTGTTGGTTTCCTTCCTCGCCCCATTTCTAGTGTAAGTTTGCTTTGCATTTCTACCATAGTTCGATGCTCGTTGGATTCTACTTTCTTGGGAATTGAAGTGCAAAGTGTTATCCTTTTTGCCAGTGAGATCGTCTTTTTGATTAGGAAATGATTAGTTGGAATTGAAATTTGATAGAAAGTTAGTATCTTTTAGAAGATTCAACTCTGGTAGGGTCTCTGGATTGGGAATGAATCTCAACTTTTAAGCCCCATTTCGAATTGACTGATTATAGGAATGAGTTCATTTCTGTAGGAAAGTACCAAATCCTCACTGCATTTTCGAATCTTAATTTTAAAAAACAAAGTTGAAGGTAGAAGATTTTGTGTACTATTAAGCCTTAAGTTAGAGCCTGAGCTAAAGATTCACGGTTGGAGGAATGAATATGTGACATTTTATATGATATTCTGGTAGTTCACTTCTTGTGTGATTAATTAGTTCATGTGTTCTTCTTTTGTCTATCTTTTTCTGGCTTCTAACCATTGACATGTTTGGTTCTCAGCTTGCTTCGTTGGAAAGCCAATACAACTCAAATGGGTTTCTACATCAGATCACAGCAAGTGCAGGTTTAATATTCAAGAATCCGTTAACAGACTTTATTGTAACTTTTCATAGTTGATTCTTGATTCAGTGTTTTTTTTTTGTTTACCAAGATTTCTCTAGGAAGAAGCAAGGAAGAATGTCAGCTTCAGGGCCTAAAAGCTCAGCTCCCAGAGGTTTTGGGCGACGAACAACAGTAGGAAGTTCTCAGAAAAGAACTCAGAAGAAGAGCGATGAAAAAGATAGCAATGCAACTTCCACAGTAACTAATGAGGGTTTAGTCAGTAACTTGCCCGAAGCTAAAGCAGATGTACAGAAACAAGGTTCTGCTGTTTGGGATGAGACTGAAGATGGAAGTGACAAGAAACCAACCGAGGATGATGTTTTGTTAGAACAAAAGTTAAAAGCTGAAAGAGAGAATCTTCGTAGGAAGGAAATAGAAGCTCTTGCAGAGGAAACTTTGTCTAGAGGTGATAGAATGTTTGTGTATCCTCTCATTGCAAAACCTGATGAAGACATAGAAGTGTTTCTCAACAGGACTCTATCAACTCTGAACAACGAACCAGATGTTTTGATCATGGGGGCGTTTAACGACTGGAGATGGAAATCTTTCTCCAGGAGATTAGAAAAGACAGAGCTCCATGGAGATTGGCTGTCATGTCTCCTTCACATCCCCAAAGAAGCTTATAAGATGGACTTTGTGTTCTTCAACGGACAGAGTGTTTATGACAACAATGACTCAAAAGACTTCTGTGTAGATGTAAAAGGAGGGATGGACAGAGTTGAGTTTGAGAATTTTCTTCTTGAAGAGAAATGGAGAGAGCAAGAGAAGTTAGCCAAGGAAGAAGCTGAGAGGGAAAGGCAAGAGGAAGAAAAGAGAAGAATCGAAGCAAGAAAGGCTGCCATTGAAGCTGATAGAGAACAAGCTAAAGTGGAGACTCAGAAGAGACGTGAGATGCTACAACCAGCTCTTCAGAAAGCTGTAATCTCTTCTAAGAATGTTTGGTACATTGAGCCAAATGATTTCAAAGCTGGTGATAAAGTGAAGATATATTACAATAAAAGCTTTGGTCCTCTAGCTTATGCCAAAGAGATATGGATACATGGAGGGTTTAATAACTGGGTTGATGGATTATCTATCGTTGAAAAGCTAAAGACTGATTCAAAGAGTGAAGATTGGTGGTTTGCTGAAGGTATTTATATATATATGAAACTTTCTTATCTTCTTGATCAAAGCTAAAGGTTTCTTTCAGTTGTTTTATTGTTCCTTTTCATTTTGATATGTAGTCATAGTGCCCGTTGGTGCTCTAGTCATTGACTGGGTCTTTGCTGATGGACCACCTAAAGAAGCATTTTTGTATGACAATAATAGTCTCCAAGATTTCCACGCACTTGTTCCTCTAAGAACTTCAGAAGAGCTTTTCTGGTCAGAGGAAGAAAGCTTGATGTTTAGGAAACTTCAGGAAGAGAGACGGTTAAAAGAGGAAGCTATGCGTGTTAAGGTTAGTGACCAGCTTATCCTCTTTACAATACATCTATGATTTAACTATATATACATTATCTTCATGTATTTTTTTCTTTGGCAGATGGAGAAAACAGCTCGTTTGAAAGCTGAAACTAAGGAAAGAACTCTTAAAAAGTTTCTGCTTTCTCAGAAAGATGTAGTTTACACAGAGCCTCTAGAGATTCAAGCGGGAAGACCTGTGACAGTTTTCTACAATCCTTCAAACACGGTTTTGAATGGGAAGCCTGAGGTTTGGTTTAGATGCTCTTTCAATCGTTGGACTCATCGGTTAGGTCCTTTGCCTCCTCAGAAAATGGAAGCAGCTGATGATGGAAGCTCCCACGTGAAGACTTCAGCTAAGGTCCCATTAGATGCTTACATGATGGACTTTGTTTTCTCCGAGAAAGAAGATGGCGGAGTGTTTGATAACAGATATGGTTTGGATTATCACTTACCTGTAGTGGGAGCTATTGCTAAGGAACCACCATTGCACATTGTTCATATTGCTGTTGAAATGGCACCCATTGCAAAGGTAAAACCGTAAGACTGTGAGGTTTTTAACCATCAAAAAACATTGGTTTATGGTATGTTTTGTTGCTTGCAGGTTGGAGGACTAGGTGATGTTGTCACTAGTCTATCTCGTGCTGTTCAAGAATTAAACCATAATGTTGATATCATCTTTCCAAAGTATGATTGCATAAAGTACAACTTTGTAAGATCTATTACCTTTTTCTTATACTATCCTTTTTGTATTGTGCATCTCTCTTTGTACTTACATTGTGTGAAAAAAAAATAGGTGAAGGACTTGCAGTTCAATAGAAGCTATCACTGGGGAGAAACTGAAATAAAAGTTTGGCATGGAAAAGTTGAAGGCGTTTCAGTTTACTTCTTAGATCCGCAGAATGGGTTAAGCTTTGTGCAGTTCTCTTTAATCTATTTCCACAATCCCTTCATGAAGAAGTGTTGTGCTTGTTGCTTGATCTGTTGCAGGTTGTTCCAGAGAGGATGTGTTTACGGTTGTGCAGATGATGCAGCAAGATTTGGTTTCTTCTGTCACGCTGCTCTTGAGTTCCTTCTACAAGGAGGTTTTCATCCAGTAAGTCTACTCGTCATATAGAGAGACCTTAATACTTTGTTCTAAAACTTGTGGTCTCAACATCTACAGGACATTCTTCACTGTCACGACTGGTCTAGTGCACCAGTTTCATGGTTGTTCAAGGATCAGTACACGCATTACGGTTTGATTAAAACACGAGTTGTCTTCACAATCCATAACTTGGAGTTTGGAGCAGGTGCCATTGGTAGAGCCATGACATTTGCAGACAAAGCCACAACAGTAACTCCTGGAAACAAATATTGTTTAACACATCTGTTTATCAAGAAATAAGTCTTTATACTCTTAACATCATCAGGTTTCACGAACATATGCAAAGGAAGTTGCTGGAAACTCTGTAATCTCTCCGCATCTATACAAGTTTCACGGAATAGTAAACGGGATCGATCCAGATATATGGGATCCATACAACGATAGCTTCATTCCAGTAAAGCTTCATTGCATCCTCTCCTTTCAGATTGGTTTCTACATCTTTGTGATGTTTGACTACTTTGTTTGGTTCTTACTCCTTAGGTGCCTTATACTTCAGAGAACGTTGTAGAAGGCAAAAGAGCAGCCAAGGAAGAGTTACAAAACAGGCTTGGACTAAAGAGTGCTGATCTTCCTTTAGTAGGAATCATTACTCGCTTAACTCACCAGAAAGGAATACATTTGATCAAACACGCTATTTGGCGTACCTTGGAACGCAATGGACAGGTCCTTATACTCAAACCTTTGTCATGAACTTTTCACAGTCCTTACCAGTTTTTTTGAATGCAGGTTGTGTTGCTAGGCTCAGCTCCTGATCCTCGGATCCAAAATGATTTCGTGAACTTGGCAAATCAGTTACATTCTACTCATGGTGACCGAGCTCGGCTTGTTCTTACCTATGATGAACCTCTTTCCCATTTGGTAAAAAAATAAACTTACAGAATCATTGTTTCACTACTTTGGTCTTAACTCTTTTTGTGTTTACTCTTTAGATCTATGCTGGGGCTGACTTTATTCTTGTACCATCGATATTTGAGCCGTGTGGACTTACACAGCTCATAGCCATGAGATACGGTGCTGTTCCTGTCGTAAGAAAAACTGGAGGTAACTGTTTTAAAGCTAAAAATTTACCTGATTCCCTTAAGGTTGTAACTATGGTTTATCTTTGTCCAATATAGGACTCTATGACACGGTTTTTGATGTGGACCATGATAAAGAAAGGGCACAAGCTCAAGTTCTAGAACCTAATGGCTTCAGTTTTGATGGGGCTGATGCTCCTGGTGTGGACTATGCTCTCAATAGGTAAAGCAACCAAACTCTTAACTAACGCTCTAGTTGATTGGTGCATTGCTTTTAACTGGTTTGTCTTGTTTTTGTTCTTGTTGCAGGGCGATATCAGCTTGGTACGATGGTAGAGAGTGGTTTAACTCGCTGTGTAAGACGGTGATGGAGCAAGACTGGTCATGGAATCGTCCTGCACTTGAGTACATTGAGCTCTATCACTCTGCACGCAAGTGAGAAGAAGAAAAAAGAAAACATGAAAGTTGTAAGATCAAATTCTCTTTGTATGTACAGAAATAAGCTATAGGAAGTTTGATCCTTTCTTCTCCATGTAACGTTCCTAAATCATTCAAAGATCATATGGATTATAATCTTGTAATTTTGAAAAAAAATAAAGCTAAGAAAATTAATATTCCTCTGTTGATCTCTAATAAACTGTATTATTTCTCAATTGAATTCAAACTGAGTAGTACTACTTTTTGGTTTTGCTTCTAGTGGGGTTTTGGGTGAGAAACATAATAAATGTATGCAAAAAATAGTTAGTGAAGTGGTTTAATGAGAGACAAGGAAGTAATGTTTTGGTCACATTTGGTTTGTCCTATGACAGACAAGACAAGAGAGTCCTCCTTGTTATACCTTTTTATTTAATTCTCACATGTCCTACTTTTCTGCTTCTCATTTAAACTCATTGCACCACTTCTCGTTTCTCTATGACCTATTTTCTTGGACTATACTGTGTTGAGTTTGGTATCAATTTACTCTTCAGGATGACTCTTCATTTTGTACATATTAAAAAAAAAAAAGTTCCACCTTGTTTGAATTTTATGATTCACATAGTTGGACATCGTTTGGGAACAACGAAAAAAAATGTTTATTCTCAACTAAATTACGAATAATCTAACATACTTCCGGAGAGTGTTTACATTTTGTCACAAACATGTTTCCAGAAAATGTTGAAAGACTTGATGAAATTTAATTGATTTATACCCTACTCACTATTGAGAGTGAGTCCCGAGACAGACTTCCTAATTGTCGTCTGATTAACGGAAAAGCTTTTAAACCATGCACTTATCAAATAAATTAATAAATAAAATAAGACAAATCTGTCTGCAGTTAAATTATAGACTCAAGGGCAGATAATTACAAATAAAACTTTATAACTGGTTGCATTGTTGCAACATTTACAATCTAGCTACTACGTCTAATCCCTTAGCATGTTACTACTATATATTCTTTGCTTGAAATTCCTTTGATACTTTCTAAAAATAGAAGTGTTTTCGCCCTTGTACTTGGATCTTGGGGGTTGTGTTACTTGTTAACATCATGTACCTTGGAAGCTTGCAAAGTAAAACAAAAAGAAAGTAATAAGAAATTATCAAATTGGATACCATTCCGAATAGTAAACAATAATTGTAAAAAAGATTGACAATATACCTTTAAGAAGATTGACAAAATACTTTTAAGGTTTATAATAACCATCTTTGCCATGTTGGTTTTATGCGTGATATTGGCACGGCTCAATCGAACAAAACCGATCTCTAGTAGCTAAGAGTACGACTATTTGATTGAACCGCACTAATATCTCGCGTCACCTTTACATGAACACCAGTCTCACCCGATTATCATCACTAGTCAGCTCCAGAAAATCAAGAACCAAAAAAAAGTAGCATCAACTACACATCAAATCAAATTGTATATAAATGATTGTCGGCACAAAAGTGTTACTTTACCGAAGATGGTCATTGGATCCTTGTAAAGCTCTTAGGTTACGTTAAAACAAAAGTACTAAGCAGAAGAATCAAGAGAGAAAATAAGAAGAATGTGGCTATTTTACAAAGTCTATGGGACTGCAAAGTGAAGAAGAAGATATAAATACGAAGATGGTTGAAGAAGAGAGGCAAGGCAAGAGAGTAGCATTAAATTAGACCAACAACCCCATACCAAAAAGGAGATTGTTTATTAAATTTGAACTGTTTCTATATAATACTTTTTTGAATATTAGTATGTGTTCTTGTTAAACTTGAATTGTTTTATACTAGTATGTATAAATACAAAAAAAAAAAAAAAATATATATATATATATATATATATATTTTATAACCGATGATATCAATTATGAAAATAATTTCAAATGAATTTCAAGAAATTCGTTGTGGCAGTGGCCTAACAAAACGGTCTCTGAAAACATCTAAAACTGTGGTCTAACCACCTCAAACTCTTCTGTTTAAATCAATATACAATATATTTCTTTTCCATTAAATATGCATTTAGTTATGTAATAGAGGAAAACAAGACTTGATTGGTTTCTTATTACATAAACTGAACTAATCCATTTGTAGCCCCGACAAAATAAAACATGAACTAATATCCGAAGTTTCCATTGCGTATTTTACTGGTTTTATATACAGGAATAACTTGTTGTATATATCTATTTGTTACCTAAACAATAAACAAATGTAACTATTGATGATACATAGATAACGATCAATTAAAGGAACAATGTTCCCACGAGCTTTCAATTTAGTATTTATGAGGTTTGTAAGAGAAAGCAAGGCATGTTGGTGGGTTATGTCACTCCCAATATACATTTGAATTTCGAAGTTAATATGGCTCATCTTTCCAAATATTCTCCCTCGCTATTTATTTCTTTTCTTGTTCAGTTCCTATCATTTTTTTAATATTTCCTTAAAATGTTCAAATCTATTTTTTTATTAAAAAAACAAATTCATCGTTTTCAAAAGTTAACGAAAGTGATCATCCGTTTAAAGCTTCAACATGTGATTTAATTACGGACTAAACTCTTGGATTATATAGTAGGGATCATAAAAAGCTTTATGAGTTCAATTCAACTCGCATTAAAAAAAGATCTAGTGTTATTTAAAAAGAGTTAATTTAAGATAGTTTGGACTTAGTTTACAAAAGAAAGATAGTAAAGACTTTTTGGTAGAAATTATCCTCTAGAATTTTTTTTTAAAAACATGTGTTTTATACTTTTACATGTACTCCATTAATGCCGTATACAAAGAAAATGGAAACATTAACGTAAAACCCTAAATTGTAATGTGAACTTTAGACTAAAAAAACTCATGTAACTTTTGCGTTCAGATCAATTATACACTCTATGCTTTGGTTATATATTTATAATTGCACTACCACTTATTATTATCATGGAAGATAACTTAAGACTACTCATCAACGAGAGTTAGGTGATCAAGAACATTATAAACATCGTAATCATCTTTCTGTGACTTAGCTCATCAGTTCTTCATGGTTTGACGAGTTTACAACAACAACAAAATGAAACACATAGGTCTATTAATCATCTATAAAGCCTAGAAACATCGACCCATCAAAACATTCAGTCCAGATATAGTTTGATTACCTGATTAGTTTGACTTGCTCGTCCACGTATACCCTGCTGGTATTGCAAATGGGTCCACCATTTGTGCCTGCTCCTTCTTCAACCGTCGATATGAGCGTTTCTTGGTAGCCTTCAGTCTCAGCCAAGACGGCTTTGTAGTAAACAAAGGCCGTGAAGTTGATGTTCTTTTGTCAGATTCCACGTCGCATTGGTCTTCGATTCCAGCTGAGATATGTCTCGGGCTTGACAGTGGTGTGTAGAACTCATCCATCGCCGGGAGAGCCACGAACTTGCTGAATGTCATCACTACCTTCACCGTTGGTATCACCGGTATTGACAACTTGTTCCCACCAAAAACAATTTATAACTAATCAGTACTGTCTAATATTGGTTTAACCCGTTAAACCAAGATTGAAAACAAATCAAATAAATAGTAATTTAGGACGAATTAAGCTGAAAGAAAACATTTTGCTGAATAAAATCTCCGGTTCTTAACAACTTTTATCAAATTTACGTTAGACCATGATTAATCTGAAGTTTTTATGAAATGTATGTTAGAAACTGTTTTTTAACTTCCGCTAAAAACCCCTGGATTAATCATACTCTTAGATACACCTACCTAAATAAGAACTACTACCATCTAAACGTAATTAAAACTATCATACCGAGTCAAACCAAATTAAATGGGAGACCAAACCGTAAAACGGTAATTGTCCCCTACCTCGCTGATGTTGCAAATTCTAATCTTATCCAATAATATTACGACACGTATGATAAACTGTTATTGGCGCCATTTGGTTCATAAAAATGCCACGTTTATACCTTAACCGGGAAACTTCCCACCGGGAACTTAACGGTGAGCAGCTCCTTCATTCTCCGAATGGCTTCAACATCAATGGCTAAAATATCAAGCACCGGAAGCAGCTCCTCCGTATTCAAAGGAAAATCATTCGTTAACCAAACCGTAGGACTCAAGCTCTTCACAGTCTCCTTCTCTTTGATCACCGGCCAAGAAGCCGTCACCGGAACAGAAGCCGCCGGTAAAGAAACCGACTTTCTCCTCCTCCGCAACGATTTCTGAACTTCTTTCACCTCAACGTTGGAACAACTGAGCTGTCTCAATAACGGTTTTGAAAAACTCCGACCATTCTCCTTGTCCGAAAGCGAGTTCTTCTTCTCTGTTTTGGAACTGAAACTCACGTTCTTGACCTCGTAACCTTTAGCTTTCCACTCTCCAACGGTCTCAACCTTCTCTTTCCCTCGCCAATTCTTCAACACAACGAGCTCTGCTTTCGTAACATCCATCTCACTAACACTACCCGAATCACCAGCCTTCTCAAAAGCGTTTGCGTTTGCTATCGTTTTGTCATCTCTGTTCAACACAAGCAACGTACCGGGAGACTCGTCCTCTTCACTAAGGAAGAGAAATCTCTGGTTTGCGCGGCGAATTTTAAACCGGTCGAACCCGGTTAACGACGTATCGACACGTAGATCACTGCCTCGTTTCCATATTTTATAAGTATCGGAAGGAGCCATCATCTCGAAGAAAGGTATCACGGAGCTCTCGAAATCGATAGAAACCTCAAAGTAGAAGTCTCTCATGCGGCCAAGAACCGCGATCATATACGGCAGCCTACGTCTCCACTTACACCAACCCGAACGTCTTTGATCACGGAGAATAATCTCCGTGATCTCGGCGTTCCCACGAGAAACCGCCTCGTTCAAAGCGTTCCAACCGGCGACGTTCTTAAGCGTGACATCAGCGCCGGCTGAAGATATTGTCTTCACGGCGAGAAGGTCGCCAAGACGGACCGCTAAGTGGAGAGGCGTTTCTTGGAATGGAACGTCGCGGCGGTCGATGACGGCAGAGATTATCTCGGCGACACGGTCTTGGCTTATTGAGTCGGACTCTGTGTGGATTTGTTCTGGTTCGGTTAGTTTGGGTAAGGATGAGACGAGACGGAGCAAACCGGGGTGGTCTCCTGAAACGACGGCGTAATGGAATGGACTGTGAGCGTAATCATCTAGAGTTGTGGTTGGTATCTTCACCGGGGAAGGCTTTGCCATGCTATCTCCAGTGCTCAAGAGTTTGAATAACTCTTAAAACAAATTATAAGTATTCATAAAAAAAAAAACAAATTATAAGTAATGTTTCGGGTCCGATTGGAGATGTGGCTTTTATGGCTTTAGACAATTACACAGTCTTTACAGTCTAAATTTTACCAATCACACTTTTCTCAACATTTTCTATTCTAAAGTGTCTAAAGTCAATTTAAGTTTCTCTCTCCTCTTTCACGTTATATTTTCTAAAGCCAACTAAAGTGACTTTCACAACAAAATTTGTTTTTTCTTTTTTTTTTCTGTTTACTTAACTACTAATTATTTTTATCCCACAACAACTTTGTAACTTTTATATACATAATTATTAATTTTATCATAAATACTTTTAGTGAATAAATTTTAATTTTTTATTCTTGTTCTTTTAAGATCCATATTGCATTACTTTTGATGTCATTTACATTTTTCTTTACTAAATATATAATTTTACATCATTAAATGAAATATTGAAGTAACATTTACATATTCATAATTTTTAACTATTAATAATACATCATTAAATGAAATATTGAAGTAATATTTACATATTCGGGTTTTTGGATATTTTAATTTATAAAGTAAAAACTATATAGAGATAAATATATATTAAATTTAAAATAAATAATATTTTTATTATATTTAATATATTCGGATATCCGTTCCTTTTCGGTTTTTGGTAAAAAAAATAGGAACTATTCGGGTTATTTCAGTTTTGAAAAAACAGATTGAAACAAATACGTAATATGTTTTCGATAATGAATCATAAATAAATATTTATAACAGTCAAAGCTTCTAAAGCTGTAGATACCAATCATGTTTTTAAATTTTTCTAAAGTAACAGTCACAGTCTTTAAAGCCAAAATCTCTACAGCCATAATTCTAAAGTCAAAGTCTAAAGCGAAAGTCGTTACCAATCGGATTCGTGTGTTTTATCTAGTCAACAGTCAACGCAAAAACAATTAAATTCCATAACTCTTTAACTAAGTGAATACTTTATTACTACATTTTTCTGACTAACAATTTTTTTAAAATCTCAGACTTTGTGAATACTCTGTAATAATGTACAACAATTAACAGCTATTCACATCCTAAATAGGATTTATTATTTACAACAAATAAGATCTATGTGAGAAAAGAAAAGTCAATTCCAAACAAGCCAATTAAAATTTGTGACTGGCCTTTTTATACATACCAAATTAACATGTTATGGTCAAATATCAAGTAATGAATCATTATGACATTTAAATATGACAGTTAGAACAACAAAAGCGTTTTCTCTTTATTTTTTTTTAAATTCACCTTTTGAGGTTAAGTATATTTTGCAACTAATTTTTAATGTTTCTGTAATTTATTTGTCAGGAAATGTGTGTAGATAGATTATCTGATGAAAATAAAAATAAAAATTTATGGATTGTTTTTGAACCCGCTGAACGATAAAGAGACTCTAAGACCTGTCTTTGTTGCGGTTGGGTTCAGTTTCTGTTCGTGTCCAAACATTAACCTTGAGTCTTGCCCTCCTCTGTGTCTCTCTATCCACGCCCGAACCTGAAACTTCTCGACACAGAAAAAAAAGCTTAGAGCTCTGGTAGTAATGGCGGGTTTGGCAATTTCACCTCCTCTCAGTCTCACCTTCTCTTCTCAAACTAGAAACGCTAAACCCACTTCGTATCTATCTCACAATCAAAGGTACTACCGCTTCAATTCTACACTTGTTCAATTGTTAATTGTATTGTATGACCCAAAGTTTCTCCCTTTTATTGTTTATTTTGATTGTGTGTAGAAATCTTACAAGGCGTATAGTTTCTGCTCTTCCAAGTCCTTATGGCGATTCATTGAAAGCTGGTAACTTTGAATCCTCTTTGAATTTTTTGTTGTTGGGTTTAGGAGATAAGTTAGAGCTGAGTTGATTGTTTGAAGCTGGAGAAGTATTGTGTCTAAGATTTATGTTGTGTTTTGATGCATTTCAGGACTTTCCAGTACTTTCTCTGGATCCCCAATAAAGATTAACAACAATGAACCTCGTAGCATTGATCCAAGGTCATCTCTATTCTATTTTTTTCCCTTTCTTGATTAGTGTCTGTGTTTCTCTTAAGCTAGATTGATTGACTCTCCAAGTTCTTAGTACTTATGTTTCACCTGTCTTCAGTGTGTTTTAACTGAGTTTGTTTCGTCTGTGTTGCAATGTTTAGGTTTGGAGTGATAAATGCGAAGAAAGGAAACCCTCCTGTAATGCCATCAGTGATGACCCCTGGAGGACCTTTGGATCTTTCTTCTGTGTTATTCCGCAACCGTATTATCTTCATTGGACAACCAATCAACGCACAGGTTGCTCAGCGTGTCATATCTCAGCTTGTAACCCTCGCTTCTATTGATGATAAATCCGACATCTTGGTTAGCTCAATAAACTTATTCTTCGTCCCACACCTACTTTTCAAAGAAAATAAAATCTCATGACAAGTGAGTGTTCTCTGATGTAGGTGTACTTGAATTGTCCTGGAGGCAGTACTTACTCCGTCTTAGCCATTTATGACTGCATGTCTTGGGTGAGTTTCCTTCCTGTGATGATGTTTTCGTTCACACAGGAACTGTAGTATATTAACCTGTTGAGATTTGCTTGTAAATGATGTTTTAGATAAAGCCTAAAGTTGGAACAGTAGCGTTTGGAGTAGCAGCGAGTCAAGGAGCACTTCTTCTTGCTGGAGGTGAGAAAGGAATGCGCTATGCAATGCCAAACACTCGTGTCATGATACATCAACCTCAAACTGGATGCGGAGTATGGGCTCTTGAACTCTCCTCATCAATAATTGGAATCATATACGCAATAAACTTAAAAACTGATTTTGTGTTAACTTAAATTTTGCAGGGACATGTGGAGGACGTGAGGAGACAAGTGAATGAAGCTATTGAAGCCAGACAAGTAAGTCTTTCTCTTTATTCTCATGCTTCTTGGTTTAAAGAAGGTTTAAGTCTTTGGAGCTAAGAATTTGAATATTTGATCTGATTGGTTATTTCTGTTGTCTCTTGGGTGCAGAAAATTGACAGGATGTATGCAGCTTTCACTGGACAAACTCTTGAGAAAGTGCAGCAATACACTGAAAGAGATCGTTTCTTATCCGCCTCTGAGGTAATCTTACCAACCAAATCCAATACATTAACTCATGGACATGGTCTTTTCTCTTCATAAGTATCCTTTTATACCAATGTTGAATCTTGCATATTGATATTTTCTAGTTCTTTTCTTATGTAGGCGCTTGAGTTCGGACTTATCGATGGACTATTGGAAACAGAATACTGAAACAGCATGCAGGACAATGCATAGAGGCTGCTCATTGCATGTTCAGACCTTCCCATTTCATTTGAATATTGAACAGCTGTAAACCAATCTTAAAACTTATGTTCTATTTCGGTTAGGTCCAGCTTGTTACTATTCAGTTAGGTTATGCAATTGCCAATGCGTATGTCGTTTGGATAGCGATTCTGTAACATTACTATTTGTCAGAACAAAATGTGAACAAATTTGCAATAATGTGGGCTGCACTGAATTAGTAGCTCCTAAAATGTCTTCTTTAAAATGTATATCACAAACCAAAAAGACAAAAAGTAATCTCTGAAGCTCTGCTCTCTATAACCATCTGCGCCTGGACAATCATCATCAAGCCCCTGTCAAGAAAAATCCAGTTTCTTCCCATTAAAAATGGCTGACTCAATCCAAAGTATAAGTTAAGATCCAAAAGATAAGATTAACAAACAGGTGACTAAATGCAGGTCAAAGGAGAAAGACTTGCCATAGTTTTGGCGCACTCCTGTAAATTTGTGGATTGCCTTCAGAAGGGAACCATATCTCATATACTCCAAAGATCCCATATGTCTATCAACAAACAAAACACCAAGAAAAGACCAAATTTATGAGATTCAGCTCTGAAGATATAAGAGGTAATGATTAGAAAATAGAGAAAGAGAGTACAAAGAACATACACTATCTCAGTGTATCGAAGTCTCCAAGCAGGGAAACCGAGGTGACTCCTCACAGGTCCATAAACCAGCATCAGATCAGGTACATGTACGTTCTCACCTGCCAGAGTTTAGATCATCAGTTCCTTTTACAAGTGATTTGAGTTCCAAATGAGAGAATCAACACAAACCAACAACTCTTAATGCTTCATTTAAATGAGACTCAGTAAAAACATTTTCCCCTTCATCATTCTCAAGATGGCTGGATTTCAAGTACTTCTCAAGTAGTATGTTGGCTGCTTTCACAACAGCTTCTTTATTGTCTGAGGAGGAAATGAACTCTATAGCAATGCCGTTCCGGTCAGGAGAAGTTTCCTTTTCACCAGTCTCCTATGAAAGAAGATAGCAATCTAAATAGCTCCATTTGCAGATATTTTTTGTGTGATAGTAATAAGGTTCTTTCATATAATGAGATAGAGAAGGTAAAGAAAAGGTATTTGAGAATAACATACCTGTAATAACATTGAGCCCGGCACCATTTCAAGGATCATATCCTTGGACTTCTTCAGTAAGCCTAACAAGAAGCAAAGATTCAGACATCATATGCATTAATGAAGGAACAATTAGAGATGATTTGATGAAAGCATCTTACCTTGGGAGTCAAACAGACCAACTTGTTTCACTCCAATGGTCGTTAGCCATTGTAAAAGCTCAACAATCTTGGAAACATCTCTAGCTACTTCGATATCCACTACCACAGCTAGACACCGGAGTTTGTCAATGTCTATGGAACTGTACTTTCGAATCAATCCTAAAGAGATTGCATAGCTTTGGATTGCCTCAAAGATGCCAAAGACGGTGTGACATAAGCTCACAATTATGTGAATGAAACGCCATAGCAAATCAAGACCAAGATCACTAATCTGTGGGGACACAAAAAAATTCAGACACATATGAACAAATGAATTACAAATAACTAAATTTCACATGATCTAAGCACGTCTGAGACAACACCAAACTGTTTTTAGTCACTTAGTTCCATAAGCCTTGAAGTACTAGTAAACTAAAAATCCTCCCAAAGATCATATAACAACAAGGAGAGAACTCACTTGGCCAATCCAGAAACTCAGGAGCAGCATCGGTTCATTGAAATCCATATATCTGAAAATTACAGAGAAACACACAACATAACCAGATAAATAAGATCGGTTGCAACAGAATCAGTACAACGGAACAGGAGGACAACATTCAGACAAATGATTTTTTCATAACATCCGTTAATAGGCATATAATTAAAAGAAGACAGAAGCTGAATTAACACACACACAAAAAAAGAGACAGATCAGAGAAAACATAGACGCACACAAGAAGTGTCTGTCTCCGTAAACAACGAATAAACCAATCGAGCTATCCTAAAACCCAAAACTAATCGAGGACAAAAGGAAGAACTTTTGGGAGGTGAGAATAGGAAATGAACTCACTTTCCAGAGTCTCTTAGCCTCTAGATCAAACCCAGAATCCTAGTTTTGGCAAATTAAGTGTGTTGCGAAATTATCTCCCTATCTGAGGGTCTTCTGGGAGTTCAAACTCTTTTCACTTGTGTCCTAACTTTACTTGTCATGCTTTTGTTGTGAATCACATTTTTTTTCCTTTGCCTTTCTCATATGATTTAATAACAAAACATAAAACCACATTAACCAACAGACAAACATAGTTTAATGCAGAATTACAAGAAGATAAAAACAGTCTCCTTTACTTTGATATTCAGAACAAACACTCAAAAGTCCTACAAATCAAATCGATCAGCAATCTAGTGTTGATTCTTGTTTGGTCAGAATATAAAGATTGATTAGGCCACTCTTCCCCAAGACTCAAAGAGTAATGCATATACAATCTTAGCTTACAAAAGGTGTTTGTAGTAGTAGTAAACAGACTCTATTGAGTCGAATCTTCAGAGAACCTAGGATCAAACCCTGTGGAGGAAGAAGAATGCACAGAACCACCACCACCAGCACCAGACCCACGTTGCAGCTCAAGCACAAGCCATCTAACCGCTCTACTCATCTGTTCCAACCTCACTGCACTAATGGGAGGGAGACTAGTCGCAGCACCAACACTTTGGTGGCCTGAGTTACCTCCTGTTGTTGTTGTTGTTAAACCAGTAGCCTCATCAACCAAACACTCAGATCCAATCCTCTGCTTCACTGACTCCACAAACTCCTCAGCTTGATCACAAGCCACACGGAACAACTCCCATTTCTCCTTGAAATTCTCTAACGCAGCATCAGTTAGAGAAGCTTTTACCCCACCTGCACTCTCTTTGGACTCGAGAACATCAGCTGAGGCGATAACAAACTTCTCGTAAGCCTTGTTCAACGAGTCCACAATGTTATCCATTACCACTTCACAAATCTGCTTATATCAATCAAGTACCAATCAAATATAATAAAAGTATGAGATTTCCAATTCTAAAAACAATCACTTTCTCTACAGAATCAACAAACAAGCAAGAGCCCAGTAAAGTCTAAAACTTTAGGCACTGAAACAAGAACACTAAACACAACAACTCTTGTAAAGTCTAAAACTTTATGCATTGAAACAAGAACCCTAAACACACAAAAAAACTCTAAATTGGTTGTTCTATGAGAATCCTAGGGTCGAAAACGAAGCAATGGAAGCTTAAAGATTTCATCTTTGTTAGCTTAACATGTTCGATTGCTTCTGGAAACTTACCGGAGCTGAAACGGAGATTCGATGATTGTGTCTCTACTTTCGCTCTCTTTGTATATCTGGTTAGGCTTATTGTTACAACAAGACCGGGTTTGATACAAACCTAACCGAGATAAACCGGATAGGTGATACTATGAAATTTTATTTAGTTAGTCTTTTTTTCTGTCAACCAACTCATCCAAAAAAGAAAATATAGTAAAACCTCTATAATTAATAATGTTGATACTATGAAATTTTATTAATTTATAGAGATATTAATTAAATTTTTTTCCTTATTTGGATTTCTTTTTAAGATTATTTATTTAGTTAGATAATTTTTTTTTATTTTAATGTATAGAGGTTAATTATTATTTTATAAAATTTGACATTTATATTAATTTTCTTATATTATTTAGTGTATATAATATATATTACATAGAATCTAAATGTAGTTTTAGTTATACTACTACTAAATCTCATCAAGAATATATAAGTGTCAAAAATATATAGAGATAATTCCATGTAAATATAAAATAAACAAGATAATGATAGGTTCTTACTTATATAAAACATGTATATATAAAAAAATATTAATTTATAATTTTAATAAGATTATATACATACATATATTTTTCTAAAAAACATTATTTTATTATTTTATCGATTTATGTTAAATTTTGAATCAATTCAAGTTAAGACCGATAAAATTTATTAATACATTAATACAACATTTCAGCCAATGAATATGTAACCATGAAATCATTCTCTGTCTTCTCCACCCTTTAGTACAACATTTCTTCACTTCTGACTAAATGATTTCAACAAATTTTTAGTTTTCAACTTTTTAAATGTCGATTAATAATGTTATTACAACTTATAGAAAACACTACATAGATAATAATACATTCGATAATTCCACATGTTTTATAAAAAAATATGTCTAACATCCTGACTTTGTTTTATGAAATATATTAATGGTCGAATTTTTGTATCAGGACAAGATTTCTTGTAAACATTTCTTAGCATTTTACTTACTTTTCTCGGATTCATAGATGTTCCGGTGTATGATAGTTTTTTTTTGTGTCAATATTGCTGTTCTGGTGTATATAATAATAGTTAATGAATTATTAGTCAATCATTATAAAATTATAGAATTCTTTTTTTTATGATTATCAATTGATTCCTAAAAAGAAATAAATGTCCAACAGAATATCCATGAGTCAACAAAACTATTTATTATTGACAGAGGAAAAAAATCTATTTCTTTCTTTTGTTTTGGTCAGCTAGATTATTACCAAAAAAAATAAAATAAAAATAATATATGTGTGTGTGTGTAATGTACGTAGCGTCTTGAAAGTGTGGACCTTTCGTCTGAGTTTCCGAGTTTACTCTTCTTTCCGAAAGACCTTCCAGAAGACAGAGCATAAAAATCCACACTTTTCTTTTGTTGTTGTTGTTGTGTCTTTACTTTCTCACCAAACACATCTCTCCATTGACACTTCTGTTGACCTAACTCCTCCTCCCTTCCTTCGCATTGCTCGATTTCCTCCTTCTCCTAAACACAAAAAAAATCTATGGCTTTGAGGTGTTTCCCCATCTGGGTTTGTCCCCAAACGCCTCATCGTTACCCTCTTGTGAGTCGTCGTGTCTCCCTTTGGGAATGCTCCTCCTCTGCTGCTTCTTCCCAGAGAGCCGTCACTGCTGTTGAAGGCGAGGGGCGTGAGCTCAAGAAGCAATCTACTGATGAAATGGGTCTGGTTAGGGAGGCAAAGTCGGGTGCTTTTCATAGAGACTTGAGCATGCTTCCTAGTGAGTCAACTCGTTCGTTTAGTTTCATTGACACGTGGTTTTATTTATGGTCTTTAATTTGATAATGTTGATTGGTTTGTTTGTGTTTATGTGTTAATGCAATTTGAGATTGGTGATTGTTAGGGATCCTTTGTTTGAGCAGATGAGAGATTATTGCTGGTAGAGATGTTGTGGTGGATCATTTAGGAATCTTTTTGTTTTCACATTCTTACCACTAGCCTTGGTTTTGTCAGAAGAGCTAACAATGACGATCATGTCCTTGCCTAGGTTTACTTGAGATCTTTTAAAACACAATTGTATTAAAGTCCTTGGAATTCTTCTCCTCTAGATTTCTGTATTTACGAGTATTATCCAGATGTTACAGATACTCTTAAATGAGATCTATGGCTTGACAATTGACATTACTAATGTTTGCCGCTTATGTATGTCTTTGATTCCAAGAATGGTATATATTTTTTTGACATAAGATTCCTTCTTTTTACTATATTAGTAGCTGCACTTGATCTTTTTAGCTTTTTATCTTTGGTGTCCTGTAATCTAATAAATGCATCGATCAAGGGCTTGCTACACTTGTATTGATTTGTTCCAAACATGGAGTAGTATGTTTTGTTAATACCAAAACCTTTCTTCCATATAAGTAGCTGCACTGGATGTTTCAGATTCAATCTTTCTTGTCGTGTAGTCTCATGGTTCATTGATTATTTAAGGCTTGCTGCATGTGTTATCATCCATTTTGAGTGAGATCCAATCATCCAAATGTTGCTATTACATAGTAACGTGCTTCTCCCATAAGTATTATATAACTTAAATGCATTGTCTCTGTCATAGCCTCAATATTATTGATCTTGTTACTTTATTTTATTTCTCCCCTTTTCAAGCCCTAACACTTAAAGTTCATTACAGAACCGCTAACTGCAAGCAGTCTTTACTCTTCTGCTGGAGATGATTCAGAAGTGCGAATATCTTTTCAGGTGAAGTATTACATTCCTCACGTAGCTGCAAATATGTGTTTCTGTTTCTTTTATTTTGCTTATGTTTTACATTACTCTCCCATTGCAGGGCATACCAGGTGCATATAGCGAGACAGCAGCACTAGAAGCATATCCAAACTGTGAAACTGTGCCTTGTGAACATTTTGAAACTGCGTTCCAGGTTTATGATTTATCAGTCACCTTTGACATATATGAACCCACACAACAAGTTGTATGGTGCTTTACTATGTTCTCGTATGATTGAATCTTCAGGCTGTTGAGCTTTGGTTGGTGGATAAAGCAGTACTACCGATTGAGAATTCAGTAGGTGGTAGTATCCACCGTAATTATGATCTGCTTCTTCGTCATAGGCTTCACATTGTCCAAGAAGTCCATTTGCATGTGAATCATTGTCTCTTAGGAGTGCCTGGTGTTACAAAGGAAGAGATTAAATGCGTTCTTAGCCATCCTCAGGTTCTTCTTCTTCACAGACTCTCTCTTCTAAGTTCACTGATGTTGAGTACTTTTCTTTCTTCTATCTTCTCCAGGCGCTTGATCAGTGTGTGAACTCACTTAACGATTTAGGCATACAGAGAATCTCTGCAAAAGACACTGCTACTGCTGCTCAGGTAACAGCTTGAGATTTATCAATCTTTTTTGTTAGTTCAGCTCACAAATAATGAAACGTGTAAGTGTTTCTTCAGAATGTTGCTTCAAGTGGTAAGAAGGATATAGGAGCAATAGCGAGTGTACGGGCTGCAAATATATATGGTCTGGATATTCTTGCCGAGAACATACAAGTAATTACTCTCAGCTGATCAAAACTATTGTTTATCTGCAATCTTTATGTTGATGTTTTGTTTTCTTTCTACGGTGTTTAGGATGATGTTAACAATGTGACTCGTTTTCTGATACTTGCGAGAGAGCCAATGATTCCAAGAACAGATCGACCATATAAGGTAATCAAGAATCAGATCTTTATATGCCTAACTGAATCAGCTGAAGCTTATTAGTCCTAGTAGTAATGCTTTTGTTTATGTCAGACAAGTATTGTGTTCTCGCTGGAAGAAGGTCCTGGTGTGCTGTTCAAGGCCTTGGCTGTTTTTGCATTAAGAAGCATTAACTTATCCAAGATAGAAAGTCGTCCGCAAAGAAGAAGACCGCTAAGAGTAGTTGATGGTTCTAACAATGGAAGCGCCAAGTAAGTATAGTTGTTAGTTACTTAGTTCTAAACGCACAACATGAACACATCTTTTTTTTGGGAAGTTAGTTGAGTGTTGTTTCGTGATGATGATGATGTTGATAGGTCCTTTGATTACTTATTCTACATTGATTTTGAAGCTTCCATGGCTGAAATACGTGCTCAGCATGCCCTTGGCCATCTACAGGTCTCAGTCCTCTCAAACTCCATAGCTTTTATAGCTGGTCTCAAGTGTAACCGATTCTAAAGATCTTAGTCTTTTGGTTTTACAGGAATTCACGAGTTTCATCCGTATACTCGGGTGTTATCCCGTGGATTTAGTCAGATAACGAAGAAAAATCTCAAGCTTTGCATGTAGCCATACTGTGCAGAACCATGTGAATATAAACCAAACAGAAGAACCAGTTTTATGGCTTTGGTTATACCGCAAGACTCTTCTTTCACCATTCTCTTATCTTCGAAGCTTAGCTTCAAACTCATCATTGCTGAGACAAACAGTTAATCTGTAGCTTATTGTCATAGAACATGATTTTTGTACATCAAATTTAAGTTCAGTGTATACTTTAGACATTTCTCATGTTTTAGTGATCGTTTAACTCTGCTTACTCTCATAATCTTCACCACATGTTGTGTGGGAATACTAACAATAACATTTACGCAGACAGGTTTTACACAAAACATTGCTCCCCAACAAAGTTAACAAGAGACTACTTTTCATGTACTACAAACAAAACAACGAATCACAAAATTTTGATAAAAATACAAGTGTTTATGAACCTAGAATTGTATAAATGAAAAATCACCAGAAGGGTAACAAAACATAAGTTACAAGAATAATAATACTGACGCAGAAGCCTCTTGAGAGACTCCTTGAGGAGGTTTCACCAGCTGCAACTTCAGTGGAATTCACCACAGTCTGTGTCTTGTTTCCAACCTTCTTGCTGCACAAATGAGCCAAGGCCAAGTAAACAAAACATACAAAATACATAACTAATAACGTTTTATAAGTTTTTAATGTCACAACTTTCTTACCTTCCTGGGAAAATGCAGCTTCCATGACCTGAAATATACACATTCTCTTGATTTAGAAACTTCCCCAATGAAACAAAAGAATAGAGGATGAAGCAAAGAGCTTACTTGGGTCTGTAGTAGTGATCATTGCAACACCTTTGAAGTCACAAGAACCAGAAGCTCTACCTTCCTTCTGGTAATAACTATTAAAAGCAAAAGAGGCATGTCCCTTCACATTATTCGGTTGATAACAACTCTCCCCAGGTTGAATCTCACTACAATTCGCTCTCCCAGGTCCACAAGCCCAATCCAACGCAGCCTGAAGCGTCTTCACATCAACCCCATCCATAGCAACACAATACGTCTTATTAGTCGTATCATTCGCTAAGAAACTCCCACTTCCAGACACATGAAGCAAATAAACCGGAGTAGTGTTCCCATAAAACAACCCCCAGCTCGCTTCACTAACCGGAGGCGCCCTCTTATCCTCATTAAACAGCTCATAGATGTAAACACTCGGTGTCATCTCAGGGTGCAAAGGAGTACCAGTTCTATCAAACACATGCTTGATCAAATTCGAGTTATACGTATCAGCGTTATCTATAGTCGCGTAAGGCTCTTTAGAATCACCTTGAGAAGGCCAACCAGTCTCGGTCACAAGCACAACAACATCTGTCACATTCAAATTCTTCATCGAAACATAAGCAGCGTCGACCATAGCGTCAAGAACGTTAGTGTAATGCAACAAAGTGTTGGGATCAACCATCTCTTTAGCAGGTGTCAACGGCTCGAACAAACAGTTATCTAACGGAACAACGCCTTTGTTCTGCATATAAACATAGTAAGGATAAAGATTCATCATCAGAGGAGAGCCTGTTTTTGACAAGAACTGAAGTAACGGCTCCATAACCGAACGCCAAGTCTGGTTAAAGTAAGCTTGAGAAGGAGGGAACGTGTCAAGCATTATAGAAGCTGCGTGAGGAGTAGAGACTTTAATCTGAGTGTGGAGATTCGAAGCGACGAGAGCATTGTAAAGAGACTGAATCGCTGGTAAGAGAAGAGGAGCTGAAGAAGGGACAGTTGTTAAAACCTCATCACCAACAGAGATGGCAGTGATTAACGTCTCGGGGTAGTAAGCGACAACGTTACGGCCGATCCAGGAAGCGGCGGTGGTGTTTGAGGATCCGATAGCGAGGAGCTGGTTGTTTGGGACGCTGATGATGACACGTATCTTGGTTTTGGAGAGGGCTTTGAGAAGCTCTGGATCAGCGTCGTAGAGACGGATGTGGGTTATTTTCTGGGTTTGGAGGAACTTGACGAGTGAGGAAGGTGTGAGGAGTGAGGTGAGGTCGGTTCCGATGTTGAATCCGACGAATGGGTCTTTGTCTTGTTCTTGGAGCTTGTTGTCTTCCGATAAAGGCCAAGACTTTGCTGCAAAACAAAAAAAGTTTGGAGATTGAATAAAAATTGAAACTTTGGTGAAGATTATATTGCAAAAGCTTGTCGGAATGTGAACTAATTAACATGTCGGAATGGAAGATTATTACAAAGCTTGTCGGAATGTGAACTAATTAACATGTCGGAATGGAAGATTATTACAAAACTTGTCGGAATGTGAACTAATTAACATGTCGGAATGGGAGATTATTACAAAAGCTTGTCGGAATTTGAAGTAACATGTCGGAATGAAAGAAGAACTTACCAGAAATGGAAAGAGTGAAGATTACAGTGAAGAAGAGGAGAAGAAGAGGAGGGATGGTGGGAGACATGTTAGTGAATGGCATTGAATTGATTTTGGAACTCTACTGGTTCGGATTCAGAGTCAGCTACAGATCCTTGCATTATCTTTTAGTTCTTTCACTGGATTTGTTTACTGTTTGGTTGAGATAAGAGAAGGGAGATTTAGACATAATGTTAGTTTAGGGGTTTTGTGTTTGAGGATTTATGTCTCTCTTTCTGTGCTTCACGTGATTATACTCTGCTCGCTCCTCTCCTCTCCCCCACACAGACTCGTTGAATTTCAGATTGTGGGAAATTACGGTAATAGCCTTCAGTAGTGATAAAAAAGTGCCAGCTAGACATCACTATTCTTCAAGAATAATAAATTTTCGTACACAAAAGTATTGTTCAAAAATAATTAAAATTTCAAACTTTTGCGACATGCCATATTAGAGTATTCAAGTGAATTCATTCAAAATTGAAAAACTTTCCATAAAAGTGCTTTATTACTTTATGTATATTAAAAAGTGCATTTTATTTTTGGGTTATTAATTAGTTTCTAGTATTGTCTTTCAATGTTGGTGTTGACCGCATGTGATTAAAAAGTGGAAAATAAAAGAAGATTATAAAATTTATAATGCGCTTTTGTGGAAATTTATTATTAGGTGGGATTTTTCTCTTTTTTTTTATATATTATTCTGTTACTCAAATATCCATCAAAAACATTGAAATATAGTTTGTAACAAAGTAATGTACAAAAAAATAGTAATAACCGTAATGCGTTTGTTTTGTTGAGTAGCTAAAACATTGACTAGGAGTGGTCCATTTTTATTGATTTCTTTCATGATAACACATTTCCTCCTCTCAACCAATAAACTAACTTAATAAATGCTTTTTCTAAAACTAAAACTATTGTGACAAGTTGTAAGTAAGTTAACAAATGTAACGTTTTACATATATCAATTTCTAGGGAACATAGTGGTGCATTCGAAAAGAAAAATATAAAACAGCAATCCGACAAACTTGTGAATCAGAGAGGTCCATCTGGCAACTCTTATGATACACACAATCAAATATATATAAAAAAAAAGAGAGGACAACTTTCTAGAGAACTTAAATTTAAAACATTTTATAGTCTTATAGAAACATTATGAGCATCTTTGTTTGTTCGTATGTATCTGAATCCAGATATTAGTATTGTTAATGTTAAATATAGTTAAATTAAATCAAATGTACTAGTAATTATTTTATCATACGTGAAAATGTATTATTAAAAAAAAAATTCAAATACACATCTACTGGGCTTCTTCCCTTAGACTGCCTCGATTCATATGGTTGGGCTTATAACTCTTGGGCCCGTGGGCTTTTTTATTATTATACCCTTCATCATTGTACTCCTTGCCGACAAAAAACAAATAATTTCTGTACAACCACGTGTTTCCCATGGGTGTTAGGTTTTACTTCACCATCGTTCCCCAAAACAATTAATCTAACGGCTGCAATGCGTCTGTGATGAAAACACTACATCACAGGCAGTAGCCAAGAACTCGTCACTCACTTAAGATTATAAAGCGACAGTACATTGCTGTCTTAACGAAAATTATCCAAAGCCCCAAGTGGTGTGTGTGTATCTTCTCAGTTTCGCTCATCTTCTATCAGGTGAGTAACTGTAGCAGATGATCTACGTTTCTACATTTCGATGATCATATCCTCGTTGATCGCATTCTAGATCTCATTTCTTTGTCATATGAATCATATTTTTTTTTTTATTGAATCTGAGTTAATTATGAATTTTTATTGGATTTGATCGTATGGGTTTCATGGGATCTCAATGTTCATTGCAAAAACTGTTTAAAGTTTTGATTTTTATCTCTGTTTTTTTTTTTAATTGTAGAAAAAATGGCAGAGGTAGCTCAAAATGCAGAGTTGATGGATTGGCCAAAGAAGGATAACCGTCGATTTCTACATGTTGTCTACCGTGTTGGTGATCTTGATCGCACTATCAAGTATATGTCTTACCTTCTCTGTTTCATTCATATACTATTGTTATTACTATTTATATAACATGAGTTATTTTTCTTGACTAGGTTTTACACGGAGTGCTTTGGCATGAAGGTGTTGAGACAAAGAGATGTCCCTGAGGAGAAGTATTCTAATGCTTTCCTTGGTTTTGGTCCTGAAACCTCCAACTTCGTTGTTGAGCTCACTTACAGTATATGCCCCTATCTCTCTTTGTCTACAGAAGTGTGGTTTCTTATTAGAGTCTAACATGTTTTGATGTTTATAGATTATGGTGTTAGCTCCTATGACATTGGAACTGGATTTGGGCATTTCGCTATCTCTACTCAAGATGTAAGTCGTCCCTCTTGCTATGATTTTTAGAATTGTAGAATCAATCGGGTCCCTGAATGTGGAGAGTTTTGTTTGTTTCAGGTTTCCAAGATGGTTGAGACCGTCCGTGCCAAGGGTGGAAATGTCACCAGAGAGCCTGGTCCAGTCAAAGGTGGAAGCAGTGTTATTGCGTTTGTCAAGGACCCTGATGGTTACCCTTTTGAGCTTATCCAGAGAGGTCCAACTCCTGAACCACTCTGCCAAGTCATGCTTCGTGTTGGTGATCTTGACCGCGCCATCAAGTTCTATGAGAAGGTATCTTTATGTTTGATAAGGGAATGAACATTTCTGTTTTCTAGAAATGCTTCTTGCTTGTATATCTCACTTTTAATTAAATTCTACAGGCTCTTGGGATGAGACTCTTGAGAAAGATTGAGAGACCTGAGTACAAGGTGAAGTAATCAGATTTATATACAATACAGACAAGTAATTTTACCTTTCTGAGCTACCTTGTGACTTATTAACGAATGTTTTTTTTTTGTGGGACGAAACAGTATACCATAGGCATGCTGGGATACGCTGAGGAATATGAGTCGATAGTTTTGGAGCTGACCTATAACTACGACGTGACTGAGTACACAAAGGGAAACGCATATGCACAGGTGTCAGCTTAGACTGTTGCTACTTTTTATTTTGTCTTTAACATGTTTGTGTTCTGTCCATCAAATGATTAAATGGTTTAAATGTAATTCTCAGATTGCAATAGGCACGGATGATGTGTACAAAAGCGGTGAAGTAGTGAAGGTAGTCAATCAAGAGCTAGGAGGAAAGATCACTAGAGAAGCTGGACCTCTTCCTGGACTCGGCACCAAGATTGTCTCATTCCTCGATCCTGATGGCTGGAAAACGGTAAGGAAAATGCACATTTGAGAGATAGATGAATCTGGTCTAGTCCACTTGTAGTTAAACTATTGAAGAATCTGCTTAGATTAAGTTTGTTTGGTGGTTGCAATGACAGGTTCTGGTAGACAACAAAGATTTTCTGAAGGAACTGGAATGAGGAGAGTGATGATGAGGTCAAGATCACAGCTACAAAGAAACCATAATAATAAAATAATGTGATCTTATGAAGTAGAGGGAAAACTTGGTATTTAATCTAAAATAAGATGTTGGTGCAGTGTGTGTGTCTCTTGTGCTATGTGCTCTTTCCTTTTTATCTTTGAGCTAAACTCTTGTTACGTGCCTGAATAAAATATTTGCACCACCTGGCTTTGGTGTTTTCCGGTTATGGATGGTTTAGTAGAATTCATCAAATTGGTTTACTCGATTAAAGACAGGTTTCTTCATTTTCATAGAAGCCTAACTACAAAAGTTTCAGGCAACTACAAAAGATGTATACATCTACAAAAGTTTCAACAAGAAAATTACAAAAGAAAAAAAGTTTGATCTTTGCCAAAGATCAAACCATTTTTCTTTTGTAATTTGCAATATTTATAAATTATAATAATTATTTTGATTTTACAAAACTTGAAGGAAGAAGATAAAGATAGAACATACACTTACCACTCAATGGGGATGTGGTTGCTTTGGATGATGATAATTCCTCCTCCACCAGGACCACCACCAACCCCTTCTTTCTCTTTTAATCTTTATATCTCTCATTTTTATTCAATTATATATTTCTTTAACTCGTTTTAATCCATAGAAATATATAAATGAAATAACCAATATCTATTTATTTACTAGTGAATCATCAGTTACTTGTTATAACACTACAAAACTAGTAGCATCCAGGAATCTGGAAGAAGCTCCAGAGACAAAACACAAAGTCTCAATCTTTGTAAGATTTCTACTCGACCCTTTTCATTTCTTCTTCTCGTGTTTATGTCTCAATTCACAGAATCGCCGATTATTATGAAATGCTGACAACATTAGTTGATCATGTTTCCTATTGTCTTCTTATGTATGAAAATGAAAAGTTCGATCTCATTTTTAATTACTGAGTTCCCAGATTGTTTTTCAGATGTTGTATAACGAATCTGAATCTTATAGTTATGTCTTTATAGATTCAAAGTCTTCTCCTTTTTGTCTATTAGATTGTATTCCTTATGATTCATGTGGTTTTGACTGTTATTGGATCAAACTGTGTATATAGGTTTGATAAGATGAGAGGAGGGAGTCTATGGCAGCTAGGGCAATCCATAACCCGTCGTCTTGCTCAATCCGACAAGAAATCTGTGTCACGCCGCTACTTAGCCTCAGGTTCTGACCTGAAAAAGACAGCTCTTTACGACTTCCATGTCGCTCATGGAGGAAAGATGGTTCCTTTTGCTGGTTGGAGTATGCCAATTCAGTACAAAGACTCAATCATCGACTCAACTGTTAACTGCAGAGTCAATGGGAGTTTGTTTGATGTTGCACATATGTGTGGTTTGAGCCTCAAGGGGAAAGACTGTGTTCCCTTTTTAGAGACCCTTGTGGTTGCTGACGTGGCTGGTTTGGCTCCTGGAACAGGGAGTTTGACAGTGTTTACAAATGAGAAAGGAGGTGCTATTGATGACTCGGTGATTACCAAAGTGACTGATGAGCATATCTATTTGGTGGTGAATGCTGGTTGTAGGGATAAGGATTTGGCTCATATTGAAGAGCACATGAAGGCTTTTAAATCCAAGGGAGGTGATGTGAATTGGCATATACATGATGAGAGATCTCTTCTCGCCCTTCAGGTTTTGACCAGTCATATACTTTGTAGTTTAGTACATTGTGATCTTGAATCTTGTGCAATGTTAGGGTCCTTTGGCTGCTCCGGTGCTTCAACACCTGACTAAAGAAGACTTGAGCAAGCTTTACTTTGGACAGTTCCAGATCCTGGACATTAATGGTTCCACCTGCTTCCTTACCAGGACCGGGTTAGATTCACATGTTCCTTTGGTTCAAGTAGACTAATAGTTGTAAAGATATATAGTCAATGAATCTGTCTGTTTTGTGTGTGTTTCAGGTATACTGGGGAAGATGGTTTTGAGATCTCAGTTCCATCAGAGCATGCAGTTGATTTAGCCAAAGCAATCTTGGAGAAATCTGAAGGAAAGGTAAGGCTTACTGGTTTAGGAGCAAGAGACAGTCTCAGGCTAGAAGCTGGGCTTTGTCTATACGGTAACGACATGGAGCAACACATTACTCCTGTTGAAGCTGGACTCACATGGGCCATAGGGAAACGTAGAAGAGCTGAAGGAGGGTTTCTTGGAGCTGATGTGATACTCAAACAGCTTCAAGATGGACCTACTATCAGAAGGGTTGGGTTTTTCTCTTCGGGACCACCAGCAAGGTCGCATAGCGAGGTCCATGATGAGAATGGTAACAAGATTGGAGAGATCACGAGTGGTGGGTTTAGCCCCAACTTGAAGAAGAACATAGCCATGGGGTATGTGAAGTCTGGTCAGCACAAGACAGGGACTAAAGTCAAGATTTTGGTCCGTGGGAAACCTTATGAAGGTAACATCACCAAGATGCCGTTCGTTGCAACCAAATACTACAAGCCATCATAATATGTGTGTCCCTCTTCTTCTAATGACCTTTTGTCTCTTTTCTTTTCTTAAATGACACTTGTGTTTCCTTTCAAGTGTACGTTCTTTGCCAAGAGGGCATTGCTTATTCTACTCTTATTGAAATAAACTAAACGCAACTTTATTGATTTTTCGTTTGATTTGGAGAAAAACTGAATGTAATTAAATTGATTTTTAAGTTGTTATCCCCTAAAAATATTATTAGAGTAGTAATAGGAAAATAGGACTTGGTGGCCAAGAGTATATATATTTTTATTAGGTAGAAAGATTTAATCTAGTGCATATGGTCTTAAGGCAGCCATGTCTCATCTTCTCAGGCGGCTCAAGCTATCCCTCCTCCGAGTAAGCTACATCTTCTCTTTGTCTAGTCACATGACTGCTCCATTTATTTTAGTATGTTTGGTTTTAGTTACAAACTATATATATATCATTTGGCAGAGAAACCTCATCACGAGTACTTGTTCTCGGTGCTTCTCCTCGTGTCCCCCAATTTATTATGTGAGGGGTGGTGAAACATGGGGAGCAGTATCTAGCGAAAAAATCTCGATTCCTTCTCTTAAGGTGCCTATGGAGTCACTGAAGGAGATAGGAATCATAGGAGCATCCCATGGCTGGGTAGCAACTTTGAAAAACGGAGTGGAGGTTTGTCTTCAAGATGGCCCCGTACATGATCCAAAACGCATCATCCCTCTTCCTCCTTTTGTGACTCTGCCTCATTGCCAAACCCAAATCGTAACCAACGTAGCCATGTCTTCTTCTTCTCCTGACGATGACGATTGTATTGTGGCCGTCAAGTTCTTAGGACCTCAGCTAAGCTTGTGCAGGCCTGCTGCTGATAAAGATTGCAGCAAGTGGAGCAACATCAGAATCACAGACCCGAGCTTCTTCTCCTCCCATGTAATGTACTCTAAGAGAGATGACATGTTCTCGATGCCCGCTTCTAGAGGCCACTACATTGGATCATGGGATCTTGGGAGACACGTCAAGGAACCAAAGATTCAGATGCTGCGGCTTCCCAGCATTCCGGAAATGACAGAGAAGGAGTGGGAGAGATTAGAGTCTTGTTGTACCAAGCAACACTACTTAGTGGAGTCTTTACACACTGATGAGACTTTTATGGTCAAGTGGTACAGAGAGAGCCGTCCCATTGCCAGGACAAAACCAAGGTTATGGGAACATTTCCTTGTGTTGAAGATAGACAAGGAAGGGAACGCTGTTTACACCAAAGACATTGGACCTCTCTGCATTTTTCTCTCCAAGTCTGAAGCTTTTTGTATTCCATCTAAAACCAACCTCATAACCAGAGTCAGGAACAGCGTCTATATGTTGACAGATCACGAGTTTGCCATTGTCAAGATCGACAGTAACCAGAAGTTTCCTTCATCACCTTTCGGTTCCCGTTTACCTTACTATATTATTTCAAAAGAAGACTAATTATTATGCTGTCTGATCACTATTTACTTATAGATCTACTTATGCTTTAAAAGAAGCTTATTCTTGTGTTTTATTTTTTTTTAATTCAAGAAAAAAATATATCTTTTCTTTTGTCTATGGATTTGAGTTTCTGTTGAATCATGTTTACCACAGATTAATTTGCATTTCCTTGCTTGGTCACAACTTGTTGCTCGTTTTCTTGTGTGGCAAGCTTCCTTGCTTCAGACTTGGTATTTTATTTATATGGAAAGAAAGGAATATTCACTTTTAATTATTATTAGAGCAGTAATAGGAAAATCAGACTTGGTGGCTAAGGAAGGGTTTATATATATTTTAACGTATCATCAAGGAGTAAAAGGAAGCAGGCATGTCTCGGCAGCTAAAGCTATGGAAACTATCCCTAATAAGTCACTTGGCATCTCGGAGCTTCTCTAATTGCATATTTAGAGTAACACCTTGTGGAACTACTCGGAGAGATGGTGACGTTGGAAATCTAGCTATCTACAGCTATGTGGATAAATTGATCGATTTCACGCCAAAGAAGGTGCCTATGGAGTTAGTAAAGGGGATGGGAACCATAGGAGCATCCCACGGCTGGGTAGCAACTTTGAAAAACGGGGTTGTGTGTCTTCAAGATGACCTAGACCCCAATGCATCCTATACAGACCCAAAACGCATCCCCCTGCCTCCCCTTGTAACTCTGCCTCATTGCCAAACCCAAATCGTTACCAACATAGCCATGTCCTCTTCCTCTCCAGAGGATCAAGACTGCATCGTGGCTGTCAAGTTCTTGGGACCTCAGCTAAGCTTATGCAGGCCTGCTCAAAGAGATTGCAAGTGGAGAAACATGAGCATCTCCGACCCCAGCTTCTTCTCTTCCCATGTAATGTACTCCATGAGAGATGGGATGTTCTCCATGCCAGCTTCTGGAGGAAACTACACAGCATCATGTGATCTTGTGATGGAGGAACCAAAGATTCGGATGCTGTCTTACCCGAAACAACGCGTGTTTGAAGACCTGTATATAAAGAGCACGGGTACGGTTGTGGACAAGGAGTTTCTGAGAAAGGTCCTCTGGATGTACTCGGACTGGTCTTGTAGGATGGAGCACTACTTGGTGGAGTCAGGAAGCGAGACTTTTCTGGTGAAATGGTCTAAAGATACCAACCCACTAGACGGGACAAGTGAATTGGACCTGTTCGTTGTGTTGAGAATAGATGAGGAAGGAAACGCTGTGTATACTAAAGACTTTGCTGGTTTGTGCTTTTTCATCTCTAAGGCTGAATCCTTTTGTCTCCCGGCATCTTGTTTACATGACAAGAGACCAAACTGCATCTATCACTTAAGCAACACCAGCTTTGGAATCATTTGCATGGATGATGATGAGAACAAGAGGGGTGGAGACTGGACTTTCCCAACCCCTTTTTGGTTCCCACCAAACCTAGACTCCAATGGTAAACGTATCCTTTCTTCAGGTATTCAGTATCCAGTGAATAATAATACCTCAAGATACACTGAATAAAAATTATGAGTGGTTTTCTTTTGTTGACCTTAATTAATTAATCTTTGTTTTTATTGAATCTAGTTGTTGTTTTCAATATTAGTTTGATTTAGAGATGGTCGCAGTGAAACTATTACCTAATTATCTAATTGTTACGGTGATCTCAATGACAAATTAGAAGAGAAAGAAAACTAATTCTATTGGGCTAAACTGCAGAAACAACAACGGTTGGTTCTCTGCATTTACATGACTCAATACAAAGAACCGGTAGTTTCACCGTTGGGGAAGGTAAACCGAAGTCTTGATACTCTGATAGCACTACCAAAGATGCTGAGAACAACCTTTTAAATCAAGTGAATGGATAAAAGTTTGAGAAGAGAAGAGTGCCTAGAAGGATATAGGCTGCACAATATGACCATATCAAGTATCCCCATTTACTATGTTTAGGAGATGCAATCAAATGAGATGCAAACCAGTAAAGAGGAGGGCTCGCTGACAAGAACCGTGTTGCAACCTGCAATAATAATAATCACAAAACACACATGAGGACACTGAACAACTACCTTACTAAAAACTCAGATGTCATATTAACTTCTGTACATGTTTATCTATATGATTTTGAGGATTCTAACCTGAACATGCATGATGAAGAACGCTGTGGCTGCCATTAAACCCAAGTGTACGACAAATGGGAAAACATCAGCTGAAAAGTATCCTGATGCTTCTGCCGAGTTAGATTTCTCAGCTGCGTTGGTGGAGACAGTCACATCCTTCTTCCTGCTCAGTTTTCGCTGCCTAATGTCACTCTTTCCTAGTCAGGAAAATAGAGAGGATCCATCAGAGTGTTCAATTTTGAAACTAAAACGACATAACGAAGAAAATAATACCTTCATTTGACGAAGTTATAACGTTTGGTTCAAGTGCATCCTTGAGAGAATAAAGCCTTGCAGAAGATCTCTTTTCTTTCTCAGTAGCTTGAAAGCCCAGCGACATAAAAAGCTCAGGTCGAGTCTTCATGTAACTTACAATAGAACACACAGCTAGAGACAGTATAGGGGATGCAAGCAGAAAGTTTGGGAGCTGTTTAAACTGAAAGTATCTAAGGAAGCCTACTCCCCTGTTTACAGTTCATGTCATCAAGAAAAAACTAAAGGCTCAAAAATCAAATAGACAAAGAAAAACTTGCAAAGAACAAGAAAATGGTTAATGTTAAAACTTACCAGTAATGACTTTGAATGAAGTTATATAGCAAAGGTACCTTTGCTTTGCACCATGGCCTTAATTCATCTAGCTTATGTCGATGACATAGGTTATAGTATCCGTATGCTTGAAATGCGACAAAAGGAAGACAAATGCATACACATCGAAGAAATCCAGTAACTAAAACCTGCACACATAACTGGGAAGAGAAACAAATCACAAACTTGACAGGCTATAAAATTTCAGTGATTATATGATAGACTAGCTTGATACCATAACTTCTGAAACACGAATGAAGTTATGTGTAACTCACACAAACACGCCTTTTCAGATATAAAGCTTCATATGCTCGATGCATCGTTTGGAAGCAGATATAACCAGCATTAAGAATTCCATTGGACCTTGCACAACCAGAGAGAGCAAACCAGATAACAGCTACATTGCTGGTGCCAGACAACAAGTGATACACGCCTCCAATTGAAAACAGAGCATACAAACTTTCTGAATATCTGGAAACAATCCAATCTTCAGTTAGCTACCACTCTTAAAACACTGAACCTTTTTCTTTTCTTTTTTGACTTTCGGTAAATAAATTAAGAGATCATTGCTTGAATAGACCTTACATTGATGAATAGAATATGGAAGCTGGATTGAAACAGAAGATAACTGAAGCTTTAAATGAAGCTTCAGTGTCCTTCAAGATCATAACTGAAACCCTGTCAGCAAAGACTATAAAGTAAGACATTTCTAATACGAACTCAAAACTGTTGATTGCCTAGGCGACATGTTGGATGAATGTCAAAAGAAGTACCTGAATAGATAGATAGCAGCAAATACAAAAGCCAAGTTGCTGACAACGTAGCCAGACAACACCATCACAGCTCGAAAACCAATCAACGGAACCAAAGGCGCAAAAACTGAATCAAGACAAACAATTTTCACATCAGTGAGAGAGGCAAAAAGACCAATCAAAAACGAAGGAAACGTAACCTGTGCGAGAGAGAAGAGAGATGAAGAAAGGAAGAAGAGGCAAGAAGGCGTAAGTCTGCTCATACTCATACCCACACTCCGTGATCCTGAGGAAGTACACACTGTCCCATACCACGCTGTTTTCAAGCGTCTTCGAGACTGTATTAGCTACAAGTAACGGAGGAGGAGAATCTTCTCTGTGATGCAAGCAAGGAGGGTTGAGTGCGGCTGATGTATCGTACGGTTGAAGGAAGCTCCGCCACAAAACGGTTAAGAAGAGAACGAGAAGTCGTGAGAAGATGGCGTATTTGATCAAAATGCTTTCTTTTCTAGATGATTCCATGGATTTAGCCATTGGTCTTCTTGCAGTACACAAAGCCTCTTCCTTTCGTCAAAATTTCGAAAAGGAATGAAACTTTTAGTGACTCTCCGACAGTGATGGAGATCCAGCAGACATGGAAGACGAATCAAACTGAATTAACTACAAGAGACAGAACATTAAGTCGAAAAAAGATGATGGAGATAATAACCGGCGAAAGATTGTAGTAAAAGAAAGCTTTGACGATTTGTGATTTTTTTTTTTAGCAGAGGAGATTAAACAGCAGAGACGGAGACGAAGAATAACGGATTTGGAGTCAGTTTCAAACCTTCTAATTCAGACAGAGGTGTCCATGAACCGGCCGGTTTAATCAGATGAGTATATGTCGCTAGTTTTTAAGCCGAAATTTTCCGGTTTACTTCGGTTCACAAAGGCTTCTTTTTTTTTTAAATCCGGAGGCAGCAGTGATTGATTCGGTCCAGTTTCAACATTTTCGGACCAAACTCATGTTTAATTACAAACGCTCAAAACGTTATGAGAGCGTCGACCAAACATAAACGTAGCGTTTGTGAAGCTCTAAAATCAAACGCGCCACGTCATTAAAGACATGTCAATAAAACGCGTCACAAGCCCAATCACATGTCACTAAAACGCACAACGTAGATCGTCATAAATAACATTTCAAACAACAAAAAATAATACAGTACTAAATAACAATAAATACCCCCTTGATAAACCCTTTTATTTAAAAAAATAATAATCTAATTACTGTCTCTCTATCCTTCCTTCGATCATCGTCTTCTCAGATCCTCAAATCGAGAAGGAACCATTCAGGTTAGTTCACACCCATCTTCAAAGTGTCTATTTTTCTCGTTATAGATTTATACACCATCAAAGAGTTTTGTGTAAATTTGCGAACTTTACAACGATTGCTTCCGTTTTGGATCCAAAGTTTGGATCTTTCGAATTTTTTGATGTATTGTTTCTCAATTTCCTCTCTTAGATTTAGATTCATGTTCTTCTTATAATTGCAGTGAGTTTGTTAATTGGAGAAGGAGGAGTAAGAGGTCAAAGATGGTGAAGATGACATTGATAGCTCGTGTTACTGACGGTTTGCCATTAGCTGAGGGTCTTGATGATGGACGTGACTTACCAGATTCCGACATGTATAAGCAACAGGTCAAGGCTTTGTTCAAGAATCTCTCTAGAGGTCATAACGAAGCTTCGAGAATGTCTGTTGAAACTGGCCCTTATATTTTCCAGTATCCTTTAAAACATCATCTCTTACCATAATGATTGATGTTTGATTTAATATGCTTGACTACGTTTATAGAACCATTTATCTCTATGCTCTTCCTTGATTAGAGAATTTTAGTTACATCATAGAAGGACGTGTTTGCTACTTGACAATGTGTGACCGCTCTTACCCGAAGAAGCTAGCGTTCCAATACCTGGAAGATCTCAAGAATGAGTTTGAACGTGTTAATGGGCCTAACATTGAAACAGCTGCTCGACCTTATGCCTTTATTAAGTTTGGTATGTGTATCATCAGTATCATGGAAACATAGCTTCCTTGGTTTCTCACTCTCTCTTTTTTATTTATTTTGTAGATACTTTCATACAGAAAACGAAGAAACTGTACCAAGACACTCGTACGCAACGAAACATTGCTAAGCTGAATGATGAGCTCTATGAGGTTCATCAAATTATGACGAGGAATGTGCAGGAAGTTCTAGGTGTTGGTGAAAAGCTAGACCGTAAGCAACTCTATCTATGAGGTTCATTGATTACGCTTTTGGAATCAGGAGAACAGAGCAATGTGCTAATCATGTACTATCTCCTCTTCTTGTTTTTTTTTTAAATGCAGAGGTGAGCGAGATGTCGAGCAGGCTAACATCTGAATCTCGTATATATGCTGATAAGGCTAAAGATTTGAACCGTCAGGTGAGTGTATGATTGTATTCACGTTATGAGATGCCTCTTAGGTTTTAGTTTATAGCTCAAGTTTGTTAGTAGCATATGGTTCTGAAACATTTGAGTTTGTGTAAACCAGGCTTTGATCAGGAAGTGGGCACCAGTTGCCATCGTGTTTGGGGTCGTGTTCCTTCTTTTCTGGGTCAAGAACAAACTATGGTAAAGAAAGGAGGAACCTGAGGCTAGAACTTCTCCAGACATATATCATCAACCGGCACCAAAAATATATCTTCTTTCTTTTTCTAAGTGAAACATTGACACACATTTTGTACTTCTCTAGTATTCAGATTTTATGAGACTGGTCATATTATCATCCATCAATACAGTTTTTAAACCTTTGGTTTTCATTATATCAGGTTCTTCAAATCAAAATCAAAACCAGACTCAAACTAACCCAAACTACCTGAAATGAATACAGAGCTGCTCAAAACGTAGTTTAGCGTTTATGTGGCCTCAAGTGTTGTTTGGAATCTTGTGGACCAGCCAAATCCAATGCTAGTGTGATTGTTTTTTCCTCCTTTTGAATATAACCTACTAGTACTACACTCAAATTGGCTACGGAGGTTTGCTAGGTAAGTCCATAAGGGTTTTGTTATCCGAAATTGGCTTGTCACAGTTTGCCTTCTTTTTGAGCATTTCGTATATGATTTTCTGCTTTTAGAGGTTTTGCTACTTCATGATTCGAGTGATGTTAGCTAGAGTAGAATCGATCTATTATTTTAACTTGAGGTAACGGGTCCTTTCTGCAACGAAACCCAAATGTTAACATGGTGAGAAGCTTTAACGAGATCACTACATCCTCTGCTCAAGACAAATAATCACAAAGCATAATAAACAAAGGTGGCTCCGAAGGCAGATTTTTTATTTTTAAAAGTTTTCACCATCGAACTTGAGTAGCAGAAATATTTACAAAGCCAATGCCTTAGAAACTACAAAGGCCTTTTTTCGTTAGGAAGCCATAAAAGATAAAAGTAGTTGTGCCACCATTTCTACCACGACTCAGTCTTTAACACAAACCCTTCCAGAAACTTACAAACAACAGATTGCTCAACATCAACTCAACTAAAAACCATACGCCCAACCGTGTGCTTAGGCTGCTTCTGCAAATCCAACCTGCTCTTTTCCAAAGTCAAACACGGTGTGGTATTTGCCCATGAACACATCTCCCAAGATCCTGTCACAATTTTTACCACCATACTTCAGGTTAGAAAGAGAAAGAAATAAACAACGAGAAGGACTTATGCTGCAGTGAAGAACCAATTATTTACCAGAGAGGTCCACGAGGTGGGGCAACGTCCATTGCAATAAAGCCACTGATGCACTGTGCTGCAGGGCCCTCACCAACCTTCAGAACATACTGTTCACACCACAACAGCACCAAGAGGTTAGAATGGGGATAATATTCAGGTGACAACTACAAGATATGAATCTTGTTCTCAAACATACCTCCTCTGGAGCAAGATCAAAGACTTTGCCTCCAATGGTGAGCGCAACAGTTGGCATGGTCGAGAGTTGTGCACAGTCCACTGCAGACTCTCCCATTGGGCTTGGAATACGCTCGCATAGCTGTCCAGAGAAAAAACCAGCAACAGTAGCAAATGAACAGAATCAGAACAACCATGGTTCAACATATTTTTTAATCAAAAATGCTACTATAATAGAAGCTTCTTGTTGTACCTCGTTGACGTAGTCTAATATGCGTTCCTGAGTCATGTTCTGCCTCAACTGGCTTTGCATCCAAACAACTGCCATCTCACATGCAGAACACGCGGCATCTCCAACACCATTAGATAATTTGGCGTTTTCCTTGTCCACCACCGACTCAATGCCCATACTAAAAGATAAAAGAAAAAAAATTAAGTAAACAAACAGCCGATCAATAAAAAACGAACACCAAGATGAAGAAGATCTCGGACTTAATTGCAATCTCCCGATAGAATATAGCTTCTCTATAACATAAATGAACCCACTGTAAATTTACCTGACACCACGTTTACCATCGAAAGTGCACAGACCAATCTGCGAGCAGATTTTCTTCGGCTGGGTCTGCAATCCGAAAGAGAATTTAACTGAGTTTCAACATATTCTTCGTCACACTAGCTAGTCTAATAAGCATACTTACTTCAGACAGAAGCAGATCCAAGATGGTCTGCCCGTACTGATCTACGACAGTCTTGCACTGCTGGCTAGCAACTCCAGATGCTCCGATAGCATGGTTTATCATGGTAATTATAGTCTACACAATGAAAAACAAAAATAGTGTATTACTACCAATACTACACTTAGGAAACCACTAGAACCCCTTCAGATTCTTGCTTACTGTTGGACCCGCAAGCAAAGATGTTCCAGAATCTGCTATAGCAGAGCAGCCACTTTCGCAGTATCCTGTACAACAAAAACTAAACATTAGATCCAGTCGTCGCCAGTATACATAAACAGAAACATTTTCAAATTTGTTAGGAACAGCTATATACAATACAGAAAAAGCACATAGTACGGTTAACATACCAGTGGGTGCACCGCCAATGAGAACGTCACCCATGTCAAACTATTACACACACAAAAGGCTTGAGTTAGATCATGGAAGACGTTTACGAGAAACCAAGACAAGAAAGTAATACATATAACAAACCTGCCAGTAACCCTTTTGTGTCACAGGGACATAAGTATGTTGTCCCTTGAAATGTTTTGGATCAACACCACCAAACACAAGTTCACCACCTTCTTCATCCTCAGCATTACGGTTGAGCCAAAATGAAAACACTGGCTCTTTGATGAGGCCTTGCTTGAGCATGTTGTACCTGTCAAAACAAGACATTTTGGTATGAGACTAACACTACAAGAATGTCGTAAACTCAACCCAATCATAGAAAGCATACCAAACAGGAGCGGCATTTCCAACAGAGATCTCTTGGAATCCAAGACCAAGGATACCATCAAACTTAGCTACAACAAATGTCAAACCAGGTTCCTTGGTTGCCTCGATGAACTCCTGATAAAATATAGAAGGATGAGAAAAATCAGCGACATAGAATAAATGAGTGGTAAGAGCTTTGAGAACGGTAGGATAGATAGTTAACCTGATCCTTGACAACCAAATCGCCAACTGTAACGGCATCGTTGCTAAAGAAACCAGCAATAGCCCCAGTTCCGTAATGAATTGCGGCGGATTTTCCTGCATCAAAGACGAGCAAGTTAGTTATAACATCACAGCTCACATCAGCACAAAGGCGAGGAACACTCTTTCACATAAAAGTGTTTTAAGAGCCTAAATTGGATTGCCAATATAAGTATCTATCGACTAGGAAATCCAACTGCTAAGAAAACAGACATCATTAGAAACACATCCCACATTTTCAGAATACAGGAACCTAATAAGGACTGAATAACTAATTCAGGAATAGAGAGAGAGCTAGAACAAACCATTCTTCTCATATGTGCTTGAACGCGAAGACTTGTATTTGGGATGTAAGAGACATGCAATCTACACAACGGACATAACACAAATTAATTTTATTTTCAAATGTATCTCGACCACAGCAAGCAAACATAGACCGATTGTTGCATACCGAGAAATAGCATTTTGCTGATGGAACCCAGAGGTTAGAGCTTCCGGTATCAAACACCACAGTGAACTTCTGCGGTGGAGTACCAATAGCGATCTCACCGTAGTACTGAGCGTCCAAGTAATTCTTCAGCGTGACAATGTCAGCGTCTCCTGAGTCTCCAAGGTTGTAAGCTCTCAGGGGCTTTTCTTGGTGGGAACCAAACGCACGTGCAGCAAGACCGCTTATGGTATCCAACTTGAATTTCTTCAGGCCAACCCTAAAGGTCCCATCATTGCGCTCAGCAGAGGCAGAAAGAAACAGCAGAAACGACACAATGAGTGTCAAGGTAACCGTTGTAGAGTATATTCCCATTTCACCTATTCATTGACGACAAACTAAGTTAGAAATTTATAATAAACAACCACGCTGAAAATTAGAGGATTTAAAATACCATAAAAGTCAAGTTGAATCCATGTAAAAATAACGAATTAGACTTTTACTTAGTCCACCTCAAAGAGATAAAGATTGACAAGGTAACACGCATTAAAAATGCTTTAACTATCATCTTACTTAGTCTCCCTCAAATAGCAACCAAGTAAAAACACTATCGTGTAAGCAATAGATAAAGTAAAAAAAAACTTTATTGACTTTGCAAATGATAAAGACGTTTCCCTGCTAAGAAACATAACACAATACTGATATCAATTTTTTTTTAAGTTTTACGCTATACAGAAATTGATATTCTGAGAACTACAACAACAGCCTAGAAACACCAGCATCCCCAAATTAGGAAAGAAACTTCAATCTGACAAAGTTATAAAAGGAAACAAACTCAATCGCAATATAACTGAAAGATTCACAAGAAACTTGAGACGATAACAACCGATCAGATGAAAATAACGATCGCATGATCAAACTCACTCAAAAGCTCCGAATACAAAACCGATCGAGCATGACTACTACTGAAAACCAAAATTAGCCACGAATCAACGAACATAATCAAATCTTATATACTAATAATACTGTTAAGATTCACATCGCTAAAACTCATACCTAACCGCAGGTAAAATCGGATAAAGCTAATAGTAAACGAATCGAAGGAATGCGATAACGAAGATGACTATAATAAAAGAGAATCTCACCGAAGCTAAGGCACGAGGATATTGAGGGGGGGGGAGTATTACGATGAAGAAGAAAATGAGGAGAGGTAGTTACACATTTATCGAAGAAGGAAAGATGACTGTGACGAGAGAATATGCTAAATTAACAGGCCTGTGCCGTAAATAACAATGACAGCGGGGCCCACTGATGTAATCGCGTCAAAAGAAAAAGAAAGAGATATTTCTTGAAGAATCAGTTTTCTATATTGGCCGTTGGATTGAGATATAATGAACGATCAGATTTTAACCGTTGACGGATGGATAGGAAGGGCCTAAAAACGTCTCAACTCCCACGTATTAAATTTAGCGAAGGCTAATCACGTGCTCACGAATTTAGAGTGGACTACCTGTTCTTCTAGAATCTTAGCCGTTGATGAGCTGATGACTCGAATTGATACGTGTCGATTTGTGATGGGGTTCTCTTGCTGTAATCTGCTCTAAAGCCCAATTACAATAGAACTTATGTTTTTATCACATGGAGAATGACCACTGTAATGTTTATATTGGGCCTGTTGAGAACCCAATTACTGATCCAAATTATTTGGAAAATTAAATAAACCTAAAATCAATATATTGAAGCACATAACAAGACATTCTAAGCTTAATCCACACTTCAAACCAGCAAATTATAGTCTTTTAACTAAAGATCTGCCATATAGTCAAATAAAATAAAATATAATTCTAGATAATATCTCTACTTCACTCCTACACTATGTTCTTCATGATCATCCTTCTCCAATCAACAACAACATCATCACAAACATATTTAACATTTTTTCTTTCTTTAAGAACCTCTAATAGATTTTCAGGGATAAACATGCTCTCAAAGCAAATGAGAACAGAATCTTCTAAAAGCATTAAAACATGTTTTATTTAAAAGGCAAAAGCATGATCACACTCTTCTCTTCTTTTCTTTTCTTCTGTTTTATCTATTTTTTTTTTTCTTTTTTCTTTTCTATCTTTAAGTTTGTATAGACTTCAGATAAAAAATCAAGAGACTCATTTCTTACTTCGAAATGGGTTGATTGATCATATATGGGAACATTATGGAAATAACAATAGTGATTAATTTGTATTTTTTATGAATTAATGTGTGTGTTTTATTATTATGTAATATATTTTGTGTTATAATAAATTGCATTTATAAATAATGTGTTTAATACTTTTAATGTGATGTATTATTTATTTTTATGAAATTTAGTGATGAAAATTTGTTTATGTAAAAAGTAAGGACTAAAATGCAAATAGCATAAAATTTTGAAGATAAATTTGAGGTTTCTTCTTGGAGTAACCCACCCTCAAATCCTTATTTTGAGGATTCTCCACCCTTAAAATGAGGTTCCTTCTTGGAGATGCTCTAAGGATATAGAATTTTGTTATTTCTCAAAATATATATATAGTAGATCTTTTGGTAGGTATTTATGACTATCATATACCAATCAAGCGAACTTAATCTAACACTATTAAAAGGGCTTAATAAAGCTCTCTCACCATGTCCACGTTGCATAAATAATCACCCAATCAGATAGCTTTAATTATCCACGTCACCCTGCTTCAGACAAAGCAATATCACGATTCCCTTCAGTCGTCAATCGTTTAGCTTTCACTCACTTCATCTTCTCCGTTTCCCCTTCTCCCAAGATCTCTTTACTCATCCAAAACAGGGTATCCGAAGCCTTCGCCGTCGATTTTCATCCCAAAGCTAAGATCGGGAATGGGGTTCTGTTAGACCACGCGACGGGGGTGGTGATCGGAGAGCGGCGGTGGATGGAGACAATGTTTTGATTTAGGTTAGTCTTGTGTTTTTTTTTGTAGATTCATAAAGGCATCGTGGCGATCTCCTCTCCTGGACCGATCAAATCCATCAGGAAAAGCGGTGTTTGTTCCGGATTCACGATCTCGATCCCAACTCGAAGAAAAAAAAAGGCAAAGCGGCAGTCTCCTCTTCCAGTCCGACCAAACCCATAACAATAACCAGTGTCTCTTCTGGCCTCTCCATCGGCGATCCCCACTCAAAGAGATCCAATGGTAAGTGAACCTGAATCGTTTTCATTATTACATTATAAATTCCTGAAGCTTCGTGTTTTCTCAGTCAATGACATGAACTATCAAAGGTTGGCATCATTCACTTGAACATCATCTCCCAATCCACAAAAACACCGTAGTAAATATATTTTCTTTTAAATTGCTAACTAATCAATCTTCTTTTCTGATTTGTAGTCCTGACACTGCTCCTTCGCCATTCAACTGCAGTTGCTTCGGATCTGAGATGCCCTCTTCCTCAATTTTTTTTCCTAGAGGCGGTACTGTTTCTTTGGTGCGTTCGATTTTATTGGTGTTAGGGTTTTTGTTGTTTGGTTTCTTTCTTAGGGTTTATGTAGTTCGGCTCTGTTCTTATGGTGTGTATTCGATTGTGTTGTTGGTGTTTGTGGCAGGGTCGTTTTTATTTAGACTTATTTTTTTGTGCTTTGCTGATTATGTTGCTTTTGCCAGAACAAGTTGCAGAATTTGGCTAATAAATTCTAAAGATATTAGAGTAAACGTTTTCACTGTTCAGGTTGCTAGATGCACAAGTGATGCATATTACTCTGTGTGATAATTTGCATTCCTTTGATGGGAAACACACTGTAAGCACAGTCATGATTTCTACTCAATTTTGTATATACATTATACTGCTTGCATACCATTTTCTATTTTTCAGGTGTTTGGGGTTGTTGTTGATGAGGGTCAAGACACTATGTCTCAGTTACAAGAAGCTTCGATTACTAAAGAACACATGCCTTATGAACCTATTATAATCATTCTTACTGAAATCCTTCATGATCCATTTGATGATCCTCCTGAACTGGCTCAGTTGATACATGTTTCAACTGATGAAGAAGATATTGGTTCAACCGATGAGGAATATGAGGTATCACGAAAAATATCTTAATTTGTGTTATAGGTTCTCTCTTCCTATGTTTTCTTGCTACAGATCTTTTCTAAATCTCATTCCTTTGCAGGGGTCAGGGCCTTACTCTGCAGTCTGCAGCTATAAATAGGGTAGAGAAAGAAATTGAGGATCTCGCCAACAAAATCAACTGTCTCTGTGGTATGTTTGCACTCTTTGTTACTGAAGCGTTTGCTACTTTGATCAATGACTTTTGCTTATGACACTACTACAGTGAAGCTTTTCCCTTTCATTTCAGATACCGATACTGGGTTAGCTCCTTCCAGCCAATGGGATCTCGCATCTGATAAACAGATGATTAAGAGGAAAAGCCTCTTCATGTAGAGTTTTTTTTCTCTCTTATTTTCTTCTCTAATAAATTCTAAAGGGATTATGGTAAACGTTTTTACTGTCCAGGTTGCTAGATGCACAAGTGTGATTAGTCCAAACACTCCAGACGCCAAGTATGTCATTAGCTTCAAACAGAAAGCTAAGGTACATGGATTATGTTTGTCTCTGCATAACCAGTCATGTGTAGCCTTCCAATTTTTTATTATAACTGCTTTTGTGCTTGACTACAGTTTGCCGTTGGCCTTGGAGATGAAGTTTCTCCCTCTGAAGTGAAGCTTGTGGTTGGCCTCGGTGATAATTTTTCTCCCACTGACATTGAAGAAGGCATGCGCGTGGGGTATGCTTCATGTTCTCTATGGTTAATTATCAGTTCCCTCCCTCTGTCATCTATGTACAATTCTCATGTAGAACTTTCCACGTTGACTGAATGAAACCATTTGATATGTGTTCAGGATGCTAAAAGGGAAAATCGAAAGGTGTCTAAACTCATGGTACGATACAGACAATATTAGTTCTTGCATCAAAGCAAAAGCTAACCTCGTGAATTCCTCAGATTTTTATCCTAATCCAACCCCTTTTTAAGAATTGTTTCACCCTTTTTAGATTGTGATTGAAGTTAGTGAGCCAAAGGCTCGATGGAAAGCTGCTCTCAGTGATCTATTTTCTAACACCACTGAGTTTTTTACATCCATCATCATATCTGCATCTTGATAAATACAAAGCTTTTTTCATTTTCTCAGTGAGAGACTAATGCTTATAATTGTTTCTGAGTCTTTTTTTTTTTTTTTCCTTCAGGAAAACACACCGACGTGAACAGAGGAGCTCACAGATACAGAAACCACGCTGCTTCTATTGAAAACACATCACTCCACCTGTGGAAGTAGAGCACACACAGCTCTTATCACCAACGGAAAGTTCGTAGAGCATACACACCGTTGAGATATTGTCATAGAAAGAGATTCTTTGACCTTTCAAAGAAGAAGAAAATGATATGTGTGACACAAAATCAAATTGTTAACACGTTTTTATCTTCTTTAGCTTGGCATCGAGTCTTAAGTAGCTATTCTTCTTAAAGTTTTTTTGGTCCAAATGTATATATGCAACTGTTTTGTTCTATTAAAAGCTTTTCACATAAAATATTTTTTTTATAAGACATGACAAAACAACAAAATGATAAAAATATCTAAACATTTAGGTTATAAGTGTAACTAGATCTTAACCCGTACGGATATTAATTTTCACTATTAAAAAATATTTTTTTTAATTTTTATAAATTATATAATTTAAAGTTATAGTTTATATATATCATATAATTGTTTGATATAATAATTTTAAACATAGTAATTTTATTTATTATATTAAGTAGTTATATTTTATTTTGTAATAGTCAACTGTATCATTTATATTTTTATCATATAAATTTATTGTATTCAGTTTCAGTTGAATTTTATTTATATGAAACTATGCTACCAATAATATATTAACGAAATAATTTTTTTTTATAAATTATATAAATGATTATTTTATGTAGTTTTAATTTTTTTTTATTATGAATAAATATGAAAAATATAACTATATAGTATTAACACGATATTATGTTCTAAATTTAGTACACAGATACCTAAACAGATACCTAAACTTATATAAAAGTCCAACATGCATTTATTTATAATTATTTGACTACATCCAATAGATACATAACTAAATCAAAATGTAAAACTTAAAAAGGTAAATATTTAAAATAGCTAACTAAAACTCAAAATACTAAAAAAATATTTGAAATATTTATTGATTCTCTATCTCAATATTCAAACCAAACCAATTTTATATTAAGTTCAAGTACTCTGACATATATTATTCAAATTTATATGTTATTATTATGTTTAGATTTTGAGAAATGCGAAGTATAAATAAATTTCAATTTTCTAAAATAATTTATAAGGGTTATCCGAATCGGGCCAAATTTTATATATACCTAAATGAGATTGAAATCTTCAAATCTGAAAACCCAAAAACCAAAAAGATCTGAACTGATCCGAACATGTATCCGAATATCCACCCATAGGCTAGATTATAGGAAGTAATTCTTATTTAATTGTACATGATTTCATTTATATAATATAATTTATTGTTTAGCTAGACTGTAGAAATTAGTTTATCCACCGATATATGGAAATATTATGATATAAGTAACAAATGATTATGTCCAATTTTACTATATGGATTATTGCATACAGTTTTTTTGTGAACAAAATTGATTCTACTGTTATTTATGATTTTTAAATAAATAAATAAAAATTGTTAATAATGAGAATCCTTTGTTATGATTTCAAAGAATATGTGGAGGTATGTGTTTCTTAAATAAAATTGTTAATTATGATTAGGATAACTGAAATGTTTGTATAGTATTTTCTTTTATAACATGTTTGTATAGTAATTGTAGAACTTAAAACATTAAAATATATACAACAAGGAACTCTCACAAAAATATAATCATTATAGATATTTTAAAAATTAAAATATGAAAGAGAAAGTAAAAATCGGTTTGCTGCGGAGAACTTTAAGAACCATATCTAATACTTAAATACGAAGTGGTTTTTTTCTATTGCACATATTTTAGAAATATAAAAGCAATCTAATTATTTGGACCAAAATTATTAAATACTATTTTTTGTTTTTCAGATACCCAAATACGGGTTTAACTGTAAGGCTGCTCTAATATGAGTGTGACTAGCATGTATCCGATAAGAGTAAACTTTTCTCTAATTAAAAAAAATATTTTCATTTCATTTTCTTCACCAATAAATTAAGAAAATATACATTTAAAATTATTTCCTACATATTGAAAGATAAATTTAGCCTTTTAAGTTATCCACATAAGTATTCTTAAATGGTAATCAAATCATTTAATGCTTACTGCTGCGTTAAACGAAACCTATATAAAAACACACAAAAAGATGCGTAAAGAATTCCCAACTTTTATAACAAAAGTGGTTCTTATTAGAAGCAAAACTCTAAATGACAAAATGAGCAATAAGAGACATCATCTTCCTCTTCTTTAGGATATGGTGTAACATTCATCATCTTTTATGGCAAGTGGAAAGAAAGAAGCGGTTCTATCTGCACGCTGCTTTCCCATGGTCCAAAAACGCATGTCTGATAAAAATCTTCATGTTTAACCTCCGAAAAGAAACTCACAAAAACTTGGATCAAAACAATTTGGTAGAACAACATAACCATGCTGATTCTAAGTTTCTAACCATTACAAAAGAACAAAAAAAAGCCAAACCTTGACATCCTTTTTCTTCTACCGCTCAAGTTCCTCCTCTATGAGGATCTTCTTCGCTCTTCTAATTTCAGATAACAAACATTACACATACATGTAAGATAAAAGAATACTAAGACCATAACTACAGCTTTTAACTCTATTAATCTCATGTATTTGCTCATCCTCCCATATATATTCTTAGATATTAAAAGATAAGATTTTTTGAGTTTTAATCATTACAAATCAGATATATGATTTATATTTTATAAAACATATCCATAATGCATATTTGCATTATATATCAAATACAAAGATAATTTCCACATAACCCGGGCGTAGCCCGGGAAAATCTCTAGTTAGTGTAAAGATGATTCACTGCTCAAAGTTGACACTGTAGAACATGGTTTGTAATAGCGTCCGGTTCGATTACACTGCAGCGATTTTTGTAAAAAAAAAAATATATTTATCCAAAACGCAGCGTATAAGGCACGTCTCCTTCATTCTCTTCCACAAAACTGTGACGAGAAACAGAGTGTGTTCAAAAAAAAAAAGCTACTAGCTTTCGATGAACAATCTCGAAAACGAAGAGAAACCCACGAACGAACAGTCAGGACACGTGGCGGAACCGGCTATGGCATCAGCAGCAGCGATGGACGGCGTCGCGGCTTTGCGATCGGTGTTTCAGCGGGTGAACCAGGCGGCGGAGAAAGCGGGTCGCGCGTCGGATCGGGTCCGGGTCGTAGCGGTAAGCAAGACGAAACCAGTTTCTCTGATTCGTCAGGTTTACGACGCGGGGCATAGGTCTTTTGGAGAGAACTATGTGCAAGAGATTATTGAGAAGGCTCCTCAGGTTTCGAATCAGTTTTTTGAAAGTTTGGAACTTTGAAAATTGAAATTAAAGCTTTGATTGAAAAAAAGTTTGATCCTTTTTGTTTCTAATCGTAGCTTCCTGAAGATATAGAGTGGCATTTTATTGGGAATCTGCAGAGCAACAAAGTGAAGCCTTTGCTAAGTAAGTGTTGTTTGGTTTATTAGTTTTGAGACTAACTTGACTTTTACATTGATATACTAAATTGAGTTTTGTGACTCGTGTATACTGAATTGGTTTGTGTATGAGTTTCTATATATGTCTTTGATATGTTATATTCTTTGATTTTTTTGCTTGTTTGATTAGCTGGAGTGCCTAATCTTGTGATGGTGGAAAGTGTGGACGATGAGAAGGTAACGATCATCGTTTTGTGTATAATGTAGGGGAAGAGTTTTATTGGTTTGTAGCTGTTGTAGCGTTCTTTTGAGGTGTTAAGGGGCAAATAAAAAAAATCATGATCTTTGGGTAACAAGACTATAGATAGTGGAATCTGTAGAATGAGGTCAAATGTTTGTTTGTTTAACTGGGTACTGGGATGGCAAATGTTGTGAGTTAGTGGATGTGAGTATGAATAGAGCTGCATCGAGAGTTAATTAAGATCAAATCATCTGTAAAATACAAAGATATTTGCTGGTTTTTGGTATTGGAGCTCCTTCAACTTAACTACAGTTACATTAACAGATTTAATAACAGCTACTTAGTAGTAAAACACGCGGGTCTTTAGAGTCTCGATTCATATGAGAGCTCTCTTTGAAGGCGACCTTGTTACTTGTTTCTTAGTTCTTATGCCTGTCAAACTATATACACCGTCAGGAATATGCATGTGACATCTGCTGGTTATCTCATTTGCTTCATAGATTGCAAATACGCTTGATCGTGTGGTTGGAAACATCGGAAGAAAGCCTCTGAAGGTCTTGGTACAAGTGAATACCAGTGGCGAAGAGTGTAAGAATCTGAGAATCTACAACTTTCTCTTCGCATCCAACTCAAATGTTTCCATTTCAAACGTTTCTTTACATGATCGTCTCATTGATACTTGCAGCGAAGTTCGGCATGGAACCTTCAGGATGTGTAGGACTAGCGAAGCACGTGAAGGAAGCCTGCTCGAATCTTGAGTTTTCTGGTTTGATGACAATAGGGATGGCTGATTACACGTCAACCCCAGAGAACTTCAAGGTTTTATTTAATCTGAATGGAAATCTAAAGAAACATTTGGTAATATCATGGGAACATTAACAAGAGGCTCTCATTTGTTTCTGACTATATGTGTAGATGCTTGCGAAATGCAGAAGTGAAGTGTGTGAGGAGCTTGGAATACCGGAGGAGCAATGTGAACTATCGATGGGGATGTCCGGTGACTTTGAGTTAGCCGTAAGTTTCTGATCAATCCATGTTTGCTCATTTAAGTACCAACACTGAGTTCTGCTCAAAATGTTAAAAAGAGTATTCTTTTTTCTTTTTATTTGCAGATTGAACTGGGAAGCACAAATGTGAGAATAGGATCGACGATCTTCGGGGCGAGAGAGTATCCTAAGAAAAAATGAACTGCTTGCAAACACTTTGAAAATGTGATTAAAACAGCGATTGAAACACTTCAAAAAAAAAAAAAACAAACCAGTTTCCAGGAAGAATAAATAGAAACTGCTGTTTTATTATTTGGTGGAATGATGTTGTAAGACATAATATTAATCAAAGCCAGTTTCTTCAGGCATATTAATAGAAAATGTTTACACCACATAAAGATTCAAAAGTTCAAGTAAATTTGGATCCTCAGTTGCTTCACCTCATTAGTTATGTATCAATGATACTCTCCCTACTCTATGTATACCCTCCTAGGAGATGCGTCGACTTTCTAAGTCTGTAACCTAAAACAATTGCTTATACTGTTGCAGAGTTAACTTATAAGGTTATGTTTTTAGACGATCCTATTAGGCCTTCCTTCACAAGACGCATTGCAGCTGATTCAGTGAATTTCCTTGCAAATAGAAAGCATGGGACGGGTTTTGAGTCCGCCTTGCACCATTCTGTTCGTGATTCAGTCTCGTAATAGACATGGTTTATGTTCTGTTCCAAGAAAAAAAAAAAAAAGAACCAGTGATTACTCAAAGGACAACGGTCCAATGTTGTGATGTTAATCATAAAAGAAGAAAGTGAACCTTTATCTCCTTTATTTCAGCAGGGCCGGAGTTTTCAAATGTGAAAGTGACGGGATGCCAAGACTGGGTTTCATATTTTGAACCCGAAACGTTCCATACAGTGTATGTCAGTGTTCTTCGTTCCATCTCACTCTCTAGTCCACGCATCTGAAAAGTAATCAGTTCGTTATAGTATAACTAGTATGGAAATATTTTAGATTGAGGAAAAGAAACAAGTAAACTGAAGAGATGTTTTTAAGATAGGATTTACCGTAAGCAATGTTTGCACATAGTGTTCATCAGGGATACAATTGCGCCGGTTCTGTCTCTGTGTGCATATCAACGGAGAGAAGTGTCATATACATACTTTCAATATATACATACACCAATGGAACTTTTTTTCAAACCAACACAGATAAATAGACTCTAAATGAATCGATAATCCAAGCTGCTGCTATCAATAAAAAAATGCCAATGTGGAAGTATCACTTACAAAAAACAACCATGCCTCTTGGGAACCTAAAGGTGGAGCTCTCTGCAAATTAAGAGAAATCACCACATCATTTGTTGTTACTTCAGCAAAAAGGAATCAAGAGTGACATTAAAAACAATAATAGATACTTTGAGGTTTCGCTTAATGGTGATTTGCAAGCAGTAACAAAACTGAATCCACATAAAGCCTGATCTTTACCTTGCAAAATTTCTTAAAAACTGGGAATACGATACCATCATTAACAATGACCTCTGCATGACTTCTGATCACAGATATCCACTGTAATAGATAAAACAAGGATGAGGTTAATATATTCATGAACTGCAAAGGAACCCTTGTCCCTCTCACCCTGATGCTTCAAAAGGCTTAGTAAGAAACCAATTCTCTAATGTTCGTTTAAAAGCATGATAACGAAGATACCTGGGAACCTTTTCGCCATTTCTCTTCAGGTATGACAGAAGACATATTCACACTATACCGTGTCTCTTTTGTATGAAGAAAACTGTACACAGAGAGAAACAAAGTTATCAACATCTAGAAAACTCCCCTTATACACCAGCTATCAGGCCATATAAGCCAAATGTTCCCACTAACATATTTACAAGTAGTGAGAAAATCTAAAAACAAAAACAGACTTGCAATCTACCTATCCACAAAACTCCTTGGTGAAGAGATAATATATCTGTATATATAGCCAAAGTCATATAAGGGAGCACATCTGCAAAACAGAAAGTAGAAGTAAAGTGAAGAAATAATTTTGTAATCATATATACGCTGAACGTCTAATGCACTAAGGTATGGCCAGACATAAGAAGGTCTATAAACGAATCCTTGAAAGAACACCAATGAATATATGTATGTGTGCCCTATACTTCACAAGTCCGCTTCTGCATTTAGCAAGTGCACAGCTAAAACCAAGAGATACTGTAATTGACTAACCATGTACTACCGACTAATCATATGCAAAGTCTGAGTAAAGAGATCACTGGAATGGAATATCAAACCAAGGACATGGTAAACCTTAATAAAGGAATCTTCTAAACGAAGAAGAGCGATTATGCAAAACACAATTTAGCAAGGGAACCGCATTCGATGAGTAATAATTCTCAAGGAACCGCACCTGTCAGAGAGAAGAACAAATCTTTGATTTGAGTGATCCTCTAAAGCAGAAGCAAACAACAATCTCTCAGCTGCAATCATGCTAGATTCTCCCCATAGTACCTATAATATAACCATGACACCCTAAGTTTAGATTCTTCCAATATAATCCCTAGAAATAGCTAATAAATGCCATAAAGGCTTTTATTTTACATCTCTACTGATACGTTCTCACAAATACATTAGTTTGTTACAACTTCAGCAAGTATGCACTAAATCCATAACATAGAAGAACAATAAACACACTCACCTTTATGCTATTGTTCAACTGTCGATTATAGAAATACTTTGATCTCGTGGTTTCCTCATTGAACACAAAACCAGGTACTGAATGTATATAAACAGAGAAATTCGCCTGATCAACACCCTGCCAAAAATCACCAAAAACAGCATATTCAGAAAACAGTTAAGAGTGTCATTAGCTAATAAAAAACGTAGTTCTTAAAAAGACATCTAACCTTGAAGAAACTTTCCCACAGAAAATCAAGAGGGAGATCACGCCGAGCTAAGAAAAGGAACGCAACCTTCGGACGGTCTCCAAAGTATTCACCAAGCGTCGTGATACGAGATCCAGCAACGGAAAGCGGCGTCAATGTCGCGACGGAACGGTACTGAAGTTGAATCCTGAGGAGAGCGAGAAGGCATAGGGAGACGGAGAAAGCGATAACGAGCTTCCATCCGAGCCACACGACGCCGCGGCGTGACACCACTGATTTCCTCGTCATTGTAACGGAAGAAGATTTGCGAATTCAGTCACCGTTGAGCGATCAACATCGTTTTGTTAGGGTTTTGAAGTCAGGAGAAATCGAAACTGAAGAAATTTTTGGAATTAATACTTTTTTTTTTGGAGTTTGAGAGATGAGAAGACAAGACAGCAGATGACGATGATGTGTAGATGTAGTCACGTATGTTATTGTTTTATACGTTGTCGTATGAGATAGTCCACGTATTCTGTGGGACCCCAGTGTATGTTACAAGTGTATTATTAGTGGCAAATTTATTTTAGACTTTTTTTTGTTATCAATTTATTTTAAATTTAAAACATCGGTAAGTTTTTTTGTGCACCAGTAAATTTCAATTATTATTCAGAACCCACTTGTTTTAAAAAAAAAAATCAACTGCGAATATGTCAGAAGTGGTATAATATCTAAAAGATTTGACTATTCTTTAGTCAAATTTTATTTATTATACAAAAGTAATGGTTTACTTGTAATACTCATCACCAGATAACCAAAGTAAATACATATGATAGATATAGTATTTAACCATCAAAAAATAATTTTTAAATTATACTACAAAAATTGACAACACTATACTCTACGAGTACGATAAACCAAACGCCCAACAATAACTTCCTAAATCTTGTAAACCATTTATAAAAAAAGGTTTATTTGCCAAATAGCCACAAAAATAAAAGAAAATTAGTTTTTTAAGAGAGCGATTATAGAGAGATAAGAAGAGAAAGTAGGAGAGAAGAGAATTTTAGTTATTTTATGAATTTGTGTGTTTTTATGTCCATAGGATGCAATTTCTGGAAAAAAAAAAGCCTGAAACTGAACCCAAAAAAAACTGAAAGATGCCATCAACAGCTACAACTATGATGATTATTATTATGATGTTCTATTTGCACAAAAAATAAAAGATGTTCAAAGTATCATCTAATCTTCCTGATCTCAGAAGCTAGTGTAATGCTATTACAAATACATTAGAACATTTTCGTTTTCATATACCAAAAAAGACTGGTTTACACCCAAAAAAGGGGATCATTTCCATTTCCATTACACCAAAAGAAAACTACAGTCAAACCCCATGCAAGGCTTTACAATCTACAAAGGCCTGCTACAATGTTTGAGAACAAAATAAGTCACAACAAAAAGTTCCAACTTCTTTTTAGCTTAAATTTGGCAATAATGTCTCCACTTCCTTCAAGGACTGTTCCACGGCATAGATCAACATCTTCTTTATCTGTTATACATGACAAGTAACAAAAAAGTTAACACCAGTCATCAGCGATAATAAGTAAGAACACTGATGATAATCACCTCAAGTTTGTCTTCTCTAGCTTTATGGTTCTTAGGGAGTTGTCTAAACTCTTCGGTCAAACGTAGACACTCATCAATGTTCTCTGGTGATACAAAATCCACAGCTACCTTTGTGCACGACTGTTCCACAACAACAAAGTAAGTTTTATAAGAAAAATATTGAGAAAAAATGTCAGTTAATGAAACAGAAACTATTCAAAATAACCTTCAGGTTCCGAACTTGATGAGGACAACCCGCAGGAATAAACACAGCTTCTCCTAGCTTTTGTACAAATGTCCATGGCTCAATCCCTTAACACACAAAGAAACAAAAAATATGAATGAAATGTCCATAATAACTCACAAGTGATTGGTTATTACAGTTACAAACATCATACCAAACTCAGCCTTGAGTTTTCTCTTATGCTCCACGGTTAAGAATAACGTTTGGTCATGAATCGGATGATAAACCTAACCAAAAACATTCCTCATCACTCCAATAAATAAACTCAAGACTCTGAAAAATAAAAAAAGTTTATTATCATTACCTTAGTCACAGGAGAACAATAAGTATGTCTGAACTCTTTGCAATGTTTTCTTAGATACTCTTCAAGCTTTGGAACATCTTCTCTTCTAAATATGTCCCAAAGCGCACTCCCTGTTTCATCATGATGAAACCCATCTTCATCATAACTAACAATCTCTCCTCTGTCTACACCACTTTGATCTTGAAGCTCCTTTTCATCTTGTTGCTTGTGTTTCTTCTTCAGAGCTTCTATTGCAGAGAGCTGCTCCTTAGTTAGTGTTACTTCAGCCGTATGCATCAGAATATTAACCTACAAACAAACAAAAACGTTATTACTTTGAACAAACAGTGTTTGAACAGTTCAGGAATCTTACTGCATCTGACATATCACAATGAAGCTTAGTAACTGAATCGCCTCTTCCAAGCTCATCTGCATTCCCATACGCAATGTAAGTCTTTGGACCAAGATCAGGTTTAAGAACCCCTTCAGGAAGCTTAGTAGCAATGTTGAGAACTCCTGATCTAGGATCACTGTACTCTTGGAAAGGCAACGCTGAGATGAACTCATCGCAGTGACGAGGCAAAAGATTATCAAACTTATCCGAAGGAGGCCAGTCTTTAAGCTTCAGCATCTCAGGCCACAAGTTACCGTACGATCTTCCTTTGATGTATCCTTCGAAGAAGTCACGAGTTTTGATCTTCACCTCACAGTTAGCTAAAGAATCTATAGCTTTGACGTCAGAGGAGCTAGTTGCTGAATCAACAGTCTCGCATAAAGCTCTCCACATCACCTTTGGCTCCCAGCTTAAACCCGCTGTGTTGTTAAGAGCGTTTCTGACAATCACTGGCTCGCCTTTGCACCAATGTTCTTGAAAATGCAGAAGCTCCTCTTGCTTTAAAACGTCAAAAGAATCAGGAGAGTAGAGGTTATTGTCATTTGAACCGTTTCTAGAAGCTGCTTTCCTCGTCATACTCATCTCCACATCATCAGAACATCTACAGTTTGAGATCATCAGAGAGTTGATTCCACAAGATGCTAAGAACGTCTCTGCCCTTTTCTCCAAATCTGACATCCAAGTAAACGGTAAGATATGTTTCAGCTCCAAAACACATTCACCGCAACCGCCAAGCTCTTTTGAAGCACACGTTATGCTCCCGTTTTCATTAGCAGTCCACTTGATAGACGGTTTGTTATCATTAGCTTCATCCTCAAGAACAGAGGAAGAGCTTGGTTCTGCATCTTCACCATGTATATATCTGCTGCCTCTATAAACAAAATCCAACTTCATTTCAGGACGTTCAGAAAACAACCCTCCACGGATCTCTTGGCAACAGTTGAGACAGAGTTCATAAGAACATTTTGGACAGCTTCGGTGTAAGTCAACAATTGAAGTTGCACAGTGGTTACTGCATCACAAATGATACTTCAGTAAGTAGCAAATAGATTGTCACATAACATTATATAAAAGATGTTACATACCAAAAGACTCTCTCTTCATTTGAGCATAGAGTCTCAGATATATCAACTTGGGATGTCATTAGTCCTACAGAACCAAACAACATGTTATCTTGTACCAAAGATTGTTTTAGCATATAGTAGCAGAAGATCTATATATACCTTGAATCTTTGCCTCGGTTTCAATCTCTTTTTCTTGCGCTTTGCATAACTTCTTTAAGAAAGGAAGCATTGATCCAATCAAGTACTGGAGATGATGAAATCTTTCTTGATCACCGAGCTTTCTCTTTGATGTCTGTAAGACAAGAAGATACATATCAATCTTGTGAAGATCTTAATAAGAACATAACTTTTGTTGATAATACAATCACCATACCTCGATCAGTCCACTTGACTGCAAACATATGTCACAGTTGCAAGTTCCACGGCAAAAAGGACATTTCTCAATAACATCATCATGTGACAAGTGAGGATACCATTTCTTGATACATGGGTAACAATAAATTTTCTCTTCACAGAAAGTGCAAATGAAAAGAAATCTTCTTTCTCCTTTAAAGCATTGGTGGCATATCGCAAGCTCTCCCAAAGCTACCTGTGTAAGGGAAAAAAGAACACAATGAATTTCAGACAGTGCATTGTAAGGTAATGTAAGAACAATGTTGTTACCCTTAAACTCCTTGTCATGCTTCTGCAGTCCTTGAAGTTATCATTTTTCACATGAGAATCCGAGTCAGAATGTGAACATGAACTGTTAACAGCATCTGTTTGGTTGATGAAAGGAACTAGTTTCAGTTCTTGTTCACGTTCCTTGTCTTCTTTCTTCGTTTTAGCTCTTCTTTTCACAGAGCTTCTCTGCTTCAGTTTCTTCTCATTATCATCATCATTTGTTTTTTCTTTGCGTTTCTTTGGAGCTTTCTTCTCTTTTGAAGATTTGGTTTTAGCCACTCTACCTTCATCAGCTGTAGACCGTTTACGTTTTTTATTAGACACTCGCTTCAGAGATCTCACACTGCTCTCTTCTTCTTCTATGTCTGAACCACTGCTCAAACTTGTTGGCTTAACCGGTTTCTCCTTCTCCGGTTTAGTCTCCAATAGACCATTATGTTTATGATTGACTCCATTAGCAGCAACAACAGCTTCCATTTTCATCAAACTCCACCTGCCTAATCCAATATCAATAACCAAAAGCTTCAAATAATCAAAATTTCAATGTTTCTACAATCTTAAATAATATCAAAACGAGTATGGTTCCACAGGTTGTTGAATCAGTATACAGTTTGATCAAGAACCCTAATGTCAGAGAAACAAAACCAAACAAAGGAGTAAACTCGAGTCTAGAACATATAAAAGGACAAAACAAGTCAGAGAGTAGCATCACCTTTTTCAGATAATCATTAAAAAAAACAGCTCAAAGACGAACCCTGGACTCAGCTACACAATTGTAACAGACATGATTTCAACGAAAACATTGAAGAAGAAAAAGAAAGATTTTTTTTTTAATTCAAAGAAGAAAGAGTTTAATGGTTAGGAAGAGTTACAAAATCTTTTTAAAAAAAAAACAGTCAAAAACACTAATAAAACGCCGCTTCTAACTCGTTACGAACGAGTCACTCGTACCGTACGTTTTGATGTGAAATGATTACCGACGTGGACAATTCTAATTGGTACAGATAACCGAAGCACCGATTCGGCATCGGACAAATCCACCGTAGCTTTTATTAAAATAGATCTTTTGAGTGTAAATGTTAGTTTAAACACTTACCGTTTCTCACTCTTACTGCGCGTGAGAATCACGCTTCACTCGTCCTACAGAAGATATTCTTCACCGGCAACCTACGCATGGATGCATGTTTTTATAATGATATAGAGAAATGTTTTTCTTGTTTTCTTCTTTCTTGTCAGTAGATAAGGATTAGTTCTTTTATACTAGTAATAATAATTAGGTGGAAACAATCTAATGTTACAATGTATGATGTATCTGTTGCCCAAAAAAAAAAAGTTACAATGTATCTAAATCTTGCAAAAAGTCTTTTTTAGTGTTCAGAAAGTTTTTCTGATTTGTTAGCATTTACGGAGACAATCAATATTTATTTTTTAAATAATTGCCAGAACGTGTAGTGTCTGTTTCTTTGATAATGTAATTAAAAGGCTCAACAATTTTTATGGGCCGAATAGTTGAGGCCCTAAGATTCGACGTGAGGGTTAATATTAGTTGGGCTCATATATATTTCGACAACAAGGCCCATGTGAATTTTTTGTTTTGTTAGGGCATCACTCTGTATCATATGTTATAAATATCCCTCTGCAAACAATACCTCTACCAAGCGGCACCGGCGATATTAATAATCCTTAGGAATTGTTTTTCTTTTTATTCTTCTGTTTTGATTATTATTGATCTTGAAAAAAATAAAGGTATTTTGTTTTGATTAGTATTGATCTTGAAAAAAATAAAGGTATTTTGTTTTGATTAGTATTGATCTTGAAAAAAATAAAGGTATTTTGTTTTGATTAGTATTGATTTTGAAATAGGAAACCTCGTGGTTCTTAAAATCGGGCAAGAGAGAGTACGGTGTCTCTGAGTCCTTGAATGAATCTTTGCGAGGGAAATAGATTTGGCCGTGATATATCGTTTCAGTCGTCATTTTTTTGGTTGACGATTTGATTGTTGCTCGTCCACAATTTTTTCTCTTTTCTTAAAATATTTTTTATCAAAAAATCAGAGATATGGTTAATGCGAATGATGATTATAAATTTAATTATTTCTTCACTTTGATCCGACTGGATAATTTATTATCCTTGTGGACAATTTTCTGATTACTGACGCATTAACTACTCTTAGAAATCCCAAGGTTTTCAATTCAACATTCGTGACTTCCTTATTTTACATAAGATAAAATGGCCAAATTCCCATATTCTTACTAAAATTTCATAAATCTTATTATAGTGATCATTAATTGACTTGTATTTGATAAAAAGTAATGAGTAACTTTTTTGGATATAGGAAAGTTGAAATACTGAAATTTGCTACACTAATCAACAAATTAATCAGCAAAATAAAGAAAATATTTATCACTAATAAATGATAATATTTAGTGTGAACAACTTAGGTCAACTATAACTTAGCACAGAGCAACTCAGTGATTTTGGTAAGAGGGCTACATGCCGTGAGAATATTGTACTGAGTGGAGATAACAAAGAGATGCAACAGTTCATTGTTATCTATTTGGGCCGGGTTCAGCTATTCGTGAGGCTGGTTTCACATAGCAATATCCGACTATCCACCTCCTGTTCTGTCTGGTGTTGTAAGGATTGGGAAGGTGTCTCCAAAATCCACTATGGCCCAATAAGACACTCAAACTGGGGCATCGCGTAAAAAAATAAAACTTGAACCAAAAAAACAGTACACAAACCATGTCAGTCGACCTTCAGGTTCATATCAAAAGTAATTATACACAATTTAGTTGGGTTGTTGTACAATATGATATGCCAAATCAGAATCAAAGGATCCCTTTCATACAACGGAGGCCCATCTAGTTTCGTATCGCCATGTTTTCTGTTGTAATGTAATACCTTAAAGAAAAACGACATATTGTACAACGAAACGAAATGGAAAATCGAAAACAGAAATGTACTATAATGAAACATTAAAAACAAAAGGATAGTGAAATTCGAGAATGAAACTATGGGAATCTCATCAACTCTGCACTAAATATTGCATTGGTATAATTTTTAAACAACCAAAAAACATTAAGAAATTTTGTTTCAATCATTTTATGTTTGGTTTTTTAGTTTGATAAAAGTGAAAATAAAAAGTGTGAATGAAGGAGAGTACTAGTAAAAGAAAACTCACTTAAATGGTTTTTAGGTTTTAACTTTATGCACAGTTTAGACTATAAAATCAAAAGTGACAAAAAAAAAAAAAAGACTATAAAATCAAACTAATGTGCCGTGACACACAGAACGAGTAAAAGACGTTGCCTTGACTTTTTTAATCCTATAAAATCAAACTAATGTGCCGTGACACACAGTGATGACTGATGACATCTTTGCCTTAAGGTCAACTCCAACCGAACGGCAAAACGTCAAATATGAAGTGCTTCACTCTCCAACCGAACGGCAAATCCAACGGCATAATTTTTTTTTTGGTGTTTTATGAACAGTGTCACACTATATTTGGTGTAACACTGTTCACAAAACACCAAAAATAAAATAATTTTTTATTCTTACTTTTACCTTAAAATAATATATTTAAATAAATATATATCAGTTAATTATACTTTTAACATATCTTAATAAGCAAATTAATTAAAAATACAAATAAATACCATCAACTAAAATAATAAATTAATGAAAACATATATTACATAATTAAAATTAAAGACACATAAAATTACATAATTAAAATTAAAAACACATAAATTACATATAAAAAATTAGACACACATAAAATTACCAATTACCAATTCTGAAAATTAGTATGATGTATTTTATTTCTGGTTATTTATATTTTATGCATTGTAATTTTGTTTAACGGATTGTAATCTTATATCTTTCTTAATTAATTACTTAATTATTATTATTTACAAAAACCAAATAAATTATTCCAATTAATTTATTCAGTTTTTAAATTATTGATTAATATTTATTTTTTATCAATTGAAATTTTATATTTTATTTATTAATTAATCAGTTTTATAAATAATAATTAATTATTAAAACTATTAAAAAATAAACAGCAAACTAAATTTAATATTATAATAATAGAGAATATTCTTTTTGGTGTGGAATTTGATGCTTGTGGTTGGAGATGAAAAAGAAATTGAAACATCAAAACACCAAATTTAGTGTTTCTTTTTCGTAAAAGAAAGTACCAAGCTACATCAATCTTTCGTCTGACATTTCAGTCCAAACAAATATTACTTTTTTCTTGTGCGTGAGTAAAAAGTGTTACACCGAGACCAGAGCCAAGCCATGATGTCTCCACTTTTTCTATTTATTTGTGAAACCCTATGTACGATATCCCGGTTTTCTAGAATTTAGTTCCCTCGTTTTGTCTAAAAAGATAGTTGAATTATTTATTCTAACGTGGTTTCAAAATATACCCAAGAGACAAAAGAATGATGATTCGATAAAATTCCGATTACTTTAGGTAGTTACTAGCTTCAAACTTCTGCATTATACTTTCTTCTGATGGTAGTATCCTAGCTACAGAACAAACATATTCACTGCACGTTTTAATGTCTTGCATGCTTCACAAGTTTATTTATCCACTCATTTGGACTATACATGAATAAGTATACAATGTGATAACGGAGAAGCGTGGAGTTGCACTCAATTGACAAAAAGTTCTCAATGATTATTCATTTTATATTTCACTATCAGCTTATGAATCGTACTTACTGAGTTTATACTTTAGACTTTACGCTTGGTTCAGATGGGGTGACCCGCAAAGAGCAGTAGTGTACAGAAAAATAATGTGAAAATAACAGTTCAGGGGAAGCATTAGAATTGGCTGTAGTGGTGGGCAGCACAAAAGATATCGTTGGACCCCAGATAGTACTTTTATTGTATAGTCATGCATTTTAGAGTAAAAGGCTTTATCACTTTTTATTATATATCATCTAGCTATAGTATCTAGGAGTAACAATTCTACTTTGTATTCTGCTCAATAATATAAGTTGTTCAATTCTGGCGGTACGAAAACAATAGATTATACAGGTTTGTGCATTTTGTGTTGTGATCCCACAATGTGTATGCATACCGACGTATCAAATACGTGCAACTATACTAATGTTTTTATATAATCAAGATGTTATGATACAGTGATATTTTGTAGAATTATTGTACAGCTAATGCTTAGACATGGAAACTTTCGGTAATCAAACATTTTGGCTTTGCTTACAAAAGATCCAAGTGAAACAAAGAAGAAGAAAAAAAAATACATTTATAGTTTTTTATTTCATCTCTTGTAAATTTCTTATCCCCAAACACCAAAAACTTTCTCACCTATGAAACTTACAAATCTCCTAACGGACCCTTTCTCCTCCTCCTTATCCGCCTCTTCGCCAACGTCTCCGGCACGGAGCTCCTCCTCCATTGATTCCAAACTGCCGTTAGTGCCATCAACCAACTCACTCGAACTCGAACATGCAAACGAACTCGCAATCGACTCAGTAAGTTGACTAAAACTCTCTGAATCTTTCGTACCAAATCTAGGACTAGCGAGAGCTGAGGTCTTCCCTGAGCGCTTTCTCCGATCTTTCCTTCCACCTTTTTTCTTCTTCTCCAAACTGTCTTCGAAAGCGTCTATGATTTCATGAATCAGTTTGCGACTAGGTGAAGAGTCCCATCTCACCCAGTAACTCGTGTAGCAGCTGAAACAGTCACAGTGAAAAAGAGGAGAGTGGTTGTCTAAACGGGACTTCTCGTGGGGTTTGGTCTTATTCAGGCGAGAGGTATGGTTTCGGTCGCCGGAGTAAGAGGCGGTTGATATGAGATAAGCCAAGACTTCACGGTCTTCTTGGGAAAGAACCGCTGCTAGTGAGAAGATGGCAACGGGAAGAAGTTGGAGAAGTTGGTCGTCGGGTTTTTTCTGCGGCGAGGGGTGGACTGTTCCTTTTCGGTAGAGCTTCTTCATTGCTTAGTGTGTAAGAGAGAGAGAGAGAAACCGAGACCAGACATTATTAAAGAAGATGTTATTTTAGACTTTTAAAGACACGAAAGAGTCATTTAGGTTTCTGTTTGTTTCATTCCTTTTTTTTAGTTTTGTCATTTTAATTAGTAGTACTATTATATTGTACTATGAAATTAGGCTTACATACAGATCATACTTGACAGCATCGTTAAATGGTTTTGTTTAGAATGTTTAATGTAAATACACAATCCTAAGAAACAATCTTTTATTTTTAAACAATCTTTTATTTTTAACAAATTTTAAATTAAATATTTTCGTTTTGTATGAGTTTACTGTTTTTCAATATTGTGTGTCACAAAGGTCCTCCTTGGGATTTGGATTATATTCTTTTGTTTTTGAAAGTCTCATGAAATTTGTTTAATACTTTAATTCAAAGTTACAGTACTTTTAAATTTGTTTGATATCATTTTTGTCCAACACTTGTAAAGTTGTAATCAAGGTGGTACCATTCCGCTGCTTTTAAAGGTTTGATTAATTCTGAGTCTTGTTAAAAACGAAAATGAAAAATCCAAAGGAGTCTTAAAAGAATTGATTATGAAATTTCATAGAGCCGGGCCAGTTGTATAACGGGCCGAGATTGAGAAAGCCCAACTAATATATTATTCTACTAGACAAATTTATATAGACCCCTACACCAACTTATATACATTTACAAAATAATTCAAAACTCACAATTACAATCTCACTCCCTCGCCGTTGAAAAAGCCACCGTGAGCTGGCCAACCTTTAAGCCATGCCTCTTCCTCTCAACCTCCTTATAACCGTTAAGCGTCGCCGTTTTAACCAAACCTTCAAACCCAACACGTGGTCCACAGCCACAGCTCTTAACCCTAGTTACCACTTCATTAGAGGTTCTTTTATAATGACCAAACCACTTGGCTTGCATGTAAGCGTTCCTCCTCCACGGTGGCACGTGAATCTCAGCTCGCTTCATCGACCGTCTTATCTCAGAGCACATGATTCTCACTAACTTTTTCAGCTCTTCAGGTGTTCCCACAAAGACACGTGGTAGTTGAGCTAAGAGAGAGAGGTATCTTGTCGTAGGCTTAGCAATCACGAATTCTCCGGCAAGATCTGTCTCGACGATAAAGCGGTTCTTATCTTCTCGATTAACGTCAACGTACTCGTACTTCCCGGCTGTGTTCTTACCAAATCTCTCCCACTTGGACTTGCAAAGACCTATGCAATATATTCATCTTTTCATTTGAGTATATTCTCATATCCATTAGTTATGGACTTTATGGTCATACGATTATACATGCAAATACAAAAACTTCAAAATATTAAAAGAAAACACGATCAAGCTATGTTTTTTATATTGTTATATGGATCTAACCTTAGTCATTATTCTTAACTACTTACTACTTGAGGTTTGCTTAGTAGTATATATGTGCATTATCTTTTCATTTCAGTATTTGCACATTTAAATCCGAAAATCCACTAGGGTATCATAACATAAACATACAAATCTTCTATATGTTACAACATAGATCCAACATATTAAATTTTCTTAAACATACTTAACTACAAGGATGTGCAATAAAATCCATCAATATCACTCAGTTACTAAACTAGATTATTAATCTTGATGTGAAACTACTTCTACATGAGACGTATGTCAAGAAAACTTAATAGTAATAAAATGAACAATCAAAGTTCAAATGTGTAATCCTCTTGACAAAAGCATTATTTCTAATCACATCAAGCTCGATTCTCCATCATTCTAATCACGCCTCTAAACAACCCTTAATATTCAAGGCTTAATTTGTTTGCAATAGATCAACCAGTAACAAAAAATAAGTTTCTTAAATAGGATCTTTGAGTTTTTAAAGACTAGATGCAACAAATTATCTCTCAAAAGCGGATTTGATCTACAAAATTTAGGTTTAATTGGAGAAACTTAAACAATCCCCTTCAAAATCAAATACATAAAAATGTAAACTTCTTAGTAAAGAGAGCATTAGTGTTTGTACCTGCATCAAAACCTTTGTTACGTAAGTAAACCATCAAGAGGCGTTTCTCTCCCACAAACTCACTTGCATTTACTATCTCCTCAACTATTCTCCTCCGCTCTCTGCCGCCACTGAGATTCTCACGAATCTCCCATAACCTCTCCTTCACATCTTCATAATCATCGTTTGACTTATCATCGTTTTCTTCCTCAGGAACATCCTCTGGTAAAGCTCTCACTTCCCTGTCCATAAAAGACTCGACCAGATCCCAAAGATCGGCTGTCTCATCAGGAAAATGATCGCTCCCACTGCTGCTCTCGCATGGCTGAAGTGCACGCGCCGCCTCGACGTCAAAAGCCGCAGCGAATCTATTTAACCTTCTTGGAATCTCTACCATTTTATGCCCTTTTCCTGGTTTCTCCTCTCTTCAGCAAATTGTGATATATATATACACATACTAATAGTGCTGCTTTCATTGTGTTGACAAAGCCTTTTGACGGAGTAAACGACAAAATGGTAAGAAATGACAACACGGTGGTGAAATGATAGGTGAATAAAGATTAACGGCGTTTTGTGTAACGGAGATACTCTAAATCCCTGTAAGTTAATTACAGTTTTGGGATGTGATGGCTGACTAATTTTTAGAACCTCAATTGTTATTACAGCCATAGCGTCCAGATACATACACTTAAAAGCGAATAACATGTATCAAACCGGAATAATTAAAGACTAACTATCGAAAAACAACACAGTGAATAGTGCTAGTTTAGAAAAAGAGTGATATGGTAGAATTAAGTCTTCTACTCTCTTTGTTTCAAAATTTGTTTCAACTTTTTACACATATTAACAAAAACATAAAATTTGTATTACCAATACATCATTTATTATAAATAACAATTCTCTATATTTTTTTAACTAATAGAATTTTTAAATTGGAATCTAGAATTTTTCATTAAATTATTTATTGAAAATAGAAAATACATCTTTTTAAAACAAATATTTTTTCTAGAATGTTAATTTTTTCGAAACGGAGGAAGTATATATTTTCAGATTAAGGTATAATAACATTTTTAGTCAGCGATTTATAATAAACAAAACAAAATCATGATTATCATCTTTACAAGTTCCTATTTATTCCAAATTCAGTCAAAAAAGTTTATAATAATTAATTAACATAATACAAAAATCATGAAAATGTTCTTATATGAATCTTTCCCAATTCCTTAAAATACTTCTCAAGTCTGCATCCATTTTTTGGTTTAACCTTTCTATTTTTAAATTTAATACTAAGTTTTAGTTATATAAAATTATATAGATTAGATACTGAAATAATTTTAACAATAATGAAGCAAGTTAGAGAGTGGTTCGATCTTTCCATGTCTCACTTATTTCACTTCAGCAAATTTAAGTCCCTTCTTCTGACGCGGAAACCAGAAGTAGAGTAACCAAAACTACGTCCAAGTTCAATGAATCTGAGAAGTCGACTAGGTTCAACGTATCTAAGGTTTATCTTTGTTCATTTGTTTCTTTTTCAGATTTTTAAGTTGGTCATGCAATAAGTAGGTGAATATATTAAATTATCAGCGGCAATGTCTGATGCGGATTATAGACTTATCCATAACTCGTGATCGGCTTTGGTCTGATTTATTCTTCATAAAAATCTCAAATTATCAGTATCAATCATCAAAAAATAATTTCACCACGTTTCGAGAAACATGTCTCTGTGGGCCTATAATGATTGGTTAGTACAGTTTGGGCTGAACTTCAAAGCCACAAATCAATTATCTCCCATTGCAAATTCTAAAACCTGTGTTGCTCTATAGGCTTAAGGCTCTGGCCTGGCCTTCTAATATACCTAATCTTTGACTGAGAACAATGACAATCGATCATGATAATCTTGTACCGTGAATAATGGTCCCATGGTTGCTGTCTATGTCATCATTTTCTTTGGTTTAGTTTTTACCTTTGATCAAGCATTAAAGTTTGGTTGATTCTTAAAATGTTGGATGTTATAAAAGCTTATAGCTATGAAGCCTTCATGGGTGATCAATAATGGACATTGTTTGCTTTGTTATTTGGGACTATGCATCACCTTGGATCAAGAACATGCAAATCATGTAAAAATATGCACTTCGCCTTACTTTACCAGAGCCAGTCTTAAGATCGGAGGTCATGAACATTTTAAGATGAATCTAAGAAAAATGATTTTTTTTTTGGAGTTTGGGATCATAAAACTTATGTATAATAATTTTCAAAAAAATTTAGAGGTCAAGACAATGTTTCATTGTGATTGAGCAAAACTTGATATCTAGCTATGGAAGTTCTAACCTCAACGTGACACCTCGTTTCATGTAGAAGATGCATCATATTTTGATTTTCTATATAATTGGTTTGATCAGGCGAATGCACGCACTTATTATATGGTTTTATATTATATGCTTGATGTTGTGTCAGGCAGCTGAACTCATACCAGCATCTTGTAGCAAGCAGTCTTTTCTCCAAGTTTATCTGTATGCTTTCTTGTTAGTATGATTTATGTCGCTTTCTATAATGAAAGAACACAGACAGGTTAGGATCACGTTTCGGATTATTATACAAAACGAAATTAGACATCGATTTGAGTGAATGCTTGTTTCTCACATTTGGAAGACTTATCAACCGGTGAACAACTCATAATAATCATAAGAATAAACTTGGTATATATGTTCGTTGAAAGATCTAGGGAAATGATGATATAGATATACACGTTTTTGTGACAGACATGCGTCCACATTTTTGTTTATAGGTCGTGCGAGCAGGTATGTCTTTCTCTGACCGTTTCTTTCATAGATCGTGCACTAGTGTCATTTTGAGTTTTAATCATATTTTACATGGTTAAACGTTGACAGCTAATTTATTTATTCTTCAAGCATCATAACGTGCATACAAGTTTGCGGAAACCATTGATATCTGCGCAAAGGTCAGCTCTTTTTAGTCTCCTTTACGTTTCCCTCGACGTGTGACCATGTCAGTAATTGACAAATTCAGTAAAAAATAAAGACAACTAGAGAGATTAGAAAGAGTTACGAACTTACGACTTTGAGTTTCTAAACTGTTTTATAAAGATGGAGCACATAGAGATAATAGATGTTCATATTATGTAAAAAAGTTGGGTTTCTTGACCCATAACAAAAAAAAAAATGCTGTTCCATCCTCTTCGTATCTTCTTTTTTCTTTTTCTCTCTTCCCTTTGTATACAACAAATCAAAGCTGCTGAAAGTGGCTTAGGTGGTCATATCAAAGTAGACCCTAACCTCAAGTTCGAGAACCCAAGGCTACGTCAAGCATACATTGCTCTCCAATCATGGAAACTAGCAATCTTCTCTGACCCTTTCAACTTCACAGCTAACTGGAACGGGTCAGATGTTTGCTCATACAATGGAATCTACTGTGCTCCTCTCCCTGGCTCATACAACAAAACAAGAGTCGTTGCTGGCATTGACCTTAACCATGCTGACATGGCTGGTTACTTACCATCCGAGCTTGGTCTCCTTTGTGACCTCGCTCTCTTCCACCTTAACTCAAACCGTTTCTGCGGTGAAGTCCCTCTTACATTCAACCGCATGAAGCTACTCCACGAGCTTGATCTTAGCAACAACCGATTCGTCGGTAAGTTCCCTAAGGTTGTCCTCTCGTTACCATCCCTCAAGTTCTTGGATCTTCGCTTCAACGAGTTCGAAGGCAAGATCCCTTGGAAGCTCTTCGATAAAAACCTCGACGCTATATTCTTGAACCATAACAGGTTCCGGTTTGGGATCCCCGACAACATGGGGAACTCTCCGGTCTCAGCTCTGGTTCTCGCCGACAACGATCTTGGAGGTTGCATACCGGGAAGTATCGGTCAAATGGGGAAAACACTCAACGAGATTATCCTCTCTAACGATAACTTAACCGGTTGTTTACCTCCTCAGATAGGTAACCTCAAGAAAGTGACGGTTTTCGACATTAGTTCAAACCGTCTACGTGGTCCGTTACCGTCTAGCGTTGGTAACATGAAGAGTTTAGAAGAGCTCCACGTGGCGAACAATGGTTTCACGGGTGTTATTCCTCCGAGTATCTGCCAGCTTCCGAACCTTGAGAACTTTACTTACCATTCCAACTTCTTCACCGGTCGTGCTCCTATATGCGCGGCTCTATCGGCGGCTGACGCTATTGTGAACGGTTCCATGAATTGTTTAACCGGTTTGGCTCGTCAGAGATCGGTTAAGGAGTGTTTATCTTTGTTGGCTCGTCCTGTTGATTGTAGTAAGTTTGGTTGTAATAATATTTTCTCTCCACCGCCACCACCAACGTTCAAAATGTCACCTGTTGTTAGGAGACTCCCTCCACCGGTTTATGTTTACAAGTCGCCTCCACCACCGGCGTCTAAGATGTCTCCCACCGTTAGAGCTTACTCTCCCCCACCTCCACCGTTGTCTAAGATGTCGCCTACCGTGAGAGCTTACTCTCCGCCTCCACCACCATCACCATCTCCTCCACCGCCTTACGTATACTCCCCTCCTCCACCACCTCCTTACGTATACTCGCCTCCCCCTCCACCGCCTTACGTGTACTCGCCTCCTCCTCCACCTCCTCCAAGTCCACCACCGCCCTATGTATACTCATCTCCACCTCCACCTCCTCCAAGTCCACCACCGCCTTATGTGTACTCATCTCCACCTCCACCTCCTCCAAGTCCACCACCACCGTATGTGTACTCATCTCCACCACCGCCTCCTCCAAGTCCACCACCGCCTTACGTGTATTCATCTCCACCTCCGCCTCCTCCAAGTCCACCACCACCGTGTCCTGAATCATCTCCGCCACCGCCTGTTGTATATTACACACCAGTGACACAAAGTCCACCACCACCATCACCAGTATACTATGCGCCGGAAACACAAAGCCCTCCACCGCCAACACCAGTATACTATCCACCCGTAACACAAAGTCCACCACCACCATCACCGGTATACTATGCACCAGAAACACAAAGCCCTCCACCGCCAACACCAGTATACTATCCACCGGAAACACAAAGCCCACCACCACCGCCAACTCCAGTATACTATCCATCAGAAACACCAAGCCCACCACCGCAATCACCAGTTTACTATCCATCAGAAACACAAAGTCCACCACCACCCTCACCAGTTTACTATCCATCGGAAACACAAAGTCCACCACCGCCATCACCAGTTTACTATCCATCAGAAACTCAAAGCCCACCACCGCCATCACCAGTTTACTATCCATCAGAAACACCAAGTCCACCACCACCCTCACCAGTTTACTATCCATCAGAAACACAAAGTCCTCCACCACCAACTGAGTACTACTCACCAAGCCAGTCTTCTCCACCAGCAAAGGGATGTACAGACAACCATCCTCCACCAACACCTCCTACTTACCAACCAACTCCTGAATATTCATACACATCATCACCACCACCGCTTCCTTCCTATCCCGAGACATCTCTTCCACCGATTCCAAGTGTCTCGTATGCTTCGTCTCCTCCTCCTACTCCGTCTTACTACTAGTTTCAAATAATTGAGAAAAAAAAATGCATTGCCTTATGAACACTCACAATTACATTCTTTTGCCTGCGAGACTTTTAATTTGTGTGTTTGTTTATTTATAAAGAAAAAACATTCGAGTTAACTTTTTCTATTTTCATATTTTTCTTTTGCATATTTTGTTGTTTTTTTTTTCCTCTGACGCAGCTGCATTAGCAGCAATGGAGTATATATAATAACTATACAATATACACATTTGTTGTTATCGGTTATTATCAAACTTGCCATTAAACTGAAATTTCTCCTGAAATCATCTGTATAAATAATAACAACAAAATATACACATTTCACCGGTAATGCACCTTTGATGTACGTTTAGAAACTCATTTCCATCAAAAATAGATTAATTTTATTTATTTGGAGGAAAATTCGTGTAAAGAAAGATCATACTATATGTTATTGAATCTTTGATAAAAGAAGACAACGGAAATGTAATAACTTTCTATATAAAAGCTTATCATCGAGTGTAAATGGGTCCATTAGCAACGGTCGGTCGCTTACTTTCAATAATTGGTCTTTTACAAATTAACTATGAGTGAAAATAAAAATTACTTGCGAGTTACTATATATGAGTCAATAACGACCACCGTCAGAAAAAAAAAGGTAAAGAAGAAAAATGAAACGTTCAAGGAAGTTCTCATCGTCGGCGACAACAACAACCACCACCGTTATCCACACTTTCTATAATGACCATACTACCCCTCCAGCAACCCCACCTCCGCCTGCCAAAGCAACCGTCATGACCAACGCCTCAGCCGCAGCACGAATCCAATCTGGCTACCGTTCTCACAAGATCCGAGGCCTCTACAAAACAATCTCATCCGTCCATCGAGAAGCAAACCGTGCACAGAGCATGATCCAACGGCAGGAAACTGTAGACGCCATCAGAAGCGACGAGAAAGAACGGCTGAGGATGAACGAGACACTTATGTCTCTGCTTCTGAGACTCGACTCTGTTCCTGGTTTGGATCCTACGATCAGAGAAGCGCGGAGGAAGGTGAGCCGTCAGATCGTGGGGATGCAGGAGATACTCGACGCGATATCGGAGAGTAGAGACGAGAATCAGTGGTGGTCTAATAACTACGATCACGGAGAAGGCGGCGCGTGGCCTATGTACTGGGAAGAAGCGGTGGAGGAGGAGATGAGTAGAGAGAGAGGCGGAGATGAGATGGAGAGATTCTGTGCTCAGTATTTGGGGTTCAGATGTTTCCAGAGATTTCTCAGAGAATGACGGCTGGTGAAATTATCCGGCGTTACGGTAGATTTTTTATCTTTTTCCGACAACTTTCGTACGATAGATTTATCTCTCTTTTGTCTTTTCTTATTTAAGTTAGTCTATGTTCTGTTAAATTTACTAACGTCGTTTTGTGAGTATATGTATACGGACAACGCGTCGTCTTGTACTCGTGAAAACGTCATGTAGTGTTTTGTATATCTGTTGACCTTTCCAATGAATAATAGGGCCCTAAAAATAACAATCTCCAAGGTCAAAACTCAAAATTTGGATCCATGTTAAATATGTTATCTTAGCTTTTAAAGAGTGGTTGCTTGATGTCAAAGAAAAAAGCAGGAAATTATCAAATCATTATACATATTACATAAAATTTGTCAAGCTCTCTTCCATCTTTTATCTCATCACTACATGTATTAAAAGTTTCAGGGCTGAGAGAAAAACATATATTAGCTTGTCTCGGTCAGTTGTAGATAAATACCGCAGACGACAATTAAGTGTTGGTAGAAGAATTATATATGTCAAGCTGAATTTTAGTTTTTTTTTCCAACTATTCTTCAGACTACAAGGTTTTTCTCTAGGGAATTCATAGAAGTGTTTCTTTCAATTATTTGTTCCGACCCAAAAACTTTATGAAAATTTTTCGAGCTTTTCTTTTCTTTTGAATTTGATTTTTTGAACCATAGATATGAACACACATTAAAATTAAGAACAAGTTTAAATTAAAGGGTACTTAATAACAAAATAATGAAAAATATAACATGTTTCTCTTCTTCGGGTAACTTATGTGATGGATCACAGCCAATTCTTGCGAATGTCAAAGGTGTAGTTGTTCTCCAAGTAGCACTTATTATCGTCATCGACAAACTGAAATACATTTACAAGAAAAAAAGAGTTAAGTGAGAATATTCAATTGAGTATACAAAACTATGATGAAAAGAAGGCTCTTTCTGTGGCATCAGTTTTTTTATATAAACACATTTGGAGAATTTGATAGACTAATATGTATGCATGAGGAAAGATAGGTTAAACTATTTGATTTTTGGTACCTTGGATTTAACGGAGTAGGAACCCCTAACAAGCATACCAGACGGCGTCGATTCTTCAAACATGACATGGTTATACGGTTCAGCCTGCGGACTAAAGGTTCCCAACATCTGCTTTCTACTATACACTATTCTCAGAAAAAAAGAGTAAACACAAAAATTAGAGAAAAGGGTTCAAAATTTTATTGGAACTAATAATATTGCGTGGAAATATGTAAATACCCTTGATTCCGGTCTTCCAAACCGTATTGCTGTACCGGAGACCGGACACAATGTTGTTGTTCACACGGAAAGTAAATACGAGAGTGTACTTAGAGCCTTCTTTAAGAGTAAACCATGGTCCTTTCGATGTCGATTTTCCGTTTTCAGGGATGGTCAATACCATGTCTTCTCTATCCGGTGACCTGATTGTTAAGTTCATTATCTTTACCACCGGATCCGGAGTCTCTGTATTTACACTTTGTTAATTTATCAAAACCTTACAAATAAATCTACAATTAACAAAAAAAACATTCAGTGTAGGCTAGTGGGCTAGTTAGTGAACTCAAACATATCAACTAATCTTTTTTATCTGTCTAAATAAGGACATCTTTTGTACCTTGGTCTTATCTTATGATATGCAAAGTTACTCTAAAACTATTAATCCATCCATACATGAGACAAGAGACATCTAAATTTTGGGATGAGTTACAACGATTTGTAATAAATGGGATATGTCTATAACCTGGATTTATTTGCTATTAAACCGTATATATAAACCGGGTATTGGAATTGGTTTACCTCCAACCTGCTCAAGATCCACAATGCCAAGAAGTTGTTCTTTCCATCTCCTTAAGCTTTCATCATCCTAAATATTTTTTTCCAATGGTAGAAAAAGTCACTAAATTGTGGTGTAGCTTTTGAAAACCAAATTCACCCATAAAATATATAGGATTAAAACAGAACATATAGCGGCATAGCCATATGTAAGCAGAACACAGGAGAGATAAAATTAAAACCTTGTCTTTCTCGAGCTGTTCTCTGAGTGCGATCATGGGGCCAAGTTCAAGATTCCTGTCTTCTTCTTCATCATCTTCTGTTGGAGACATAGAGCTGTGGCTGTTATTTCTGCTGAAGGTCACATGTCCCTTTGGCTCTTCTGAAGACATTTCTGCTTTCTTGTCCTCATCTTTCAAACCCATCTTTGTTTTCCTGATCTCTACCGACTCTCTGATTTAAATCGGATCCTAGAAATTCAACCGTTGGGTTTGATTTGAGATGTTTTCCTGGAGATGGTTATATATGCAACCTGGTTTAACGACATGACAACAAAAAGAACAAAAGCCAGAAAGAATAAAGAGAGTCGTTTAATTAAAGGGTTTGTTTGTTATAATGAGAAAAAAAACATAACAAGATGAAGAAAAAAGAGGATTAAAAGATAGACGATGAAATATATAAACAAACTTCTGGTGTTTTTGTTGTTGTAAATTTAGGGTTTGACGAATAGGTCATCTAGTGATCCGTAGACTTCTAGTCTTCCCGTTCACATGATTTATTCTTTAGAATCAAAGGTACAATATCATTAACTATGCATACGTACATGCATGCAAGTACGTCTCAGTATACACATTCACGTCACGAGGTTGGTCTAATTAAATGGGAAAAACTAAATAATATTGAAAATTTTTAAATGATGACTACGAAAGCATCCTCATCACAGATTTTCCTATTTTCATTTAACAGCCGAATTCGAACCCATCTTGAATTATTTAGGATAAACTCTTTAATTCTTAGCCTGCTACATCCGAGTTTGATTCTCATATTGCTTCTCGACTCTAGTTATCATGTTGATATCAAAGTCGGCCAAATATTTTTTGAGCATTTCAGATCCAGGACAGACAAAAATGTAACACATACATAATGACACCTGCCAATAATCAATGAAATCAAATGTTTTTCTAATGAATCAGCAAGAGGAGTACATTTTTCTTCTCCGAGAGTTCAATGTTACAATTACTGAGTGCAAAAGACCTGATTGTACTCTTTGTGCTGAAATTTTATTAAACATAGATACCAGTAACCTAATAGTACATCGAATTATGAAATGAGAGCTAGACGTTTTTATAATTGATGATCCAAATGATAGACAACTCCACAAGTTCATGATATTTAAAGGAAAAAAAAAACAACAAATTTCTTTCCCTTTTTCAAAATAAAAACAGAATACTTGATAAATCGATCCTCACTGATGATTGTTCCAAGGAATTGTCCAAACAATCTCTTATATATTAAAAAGAAATATTATAACATATTATCTATAATTTAAATTTTCTAGAAAAATATGTTGGTCTATTAAATATATAATATAGTTTTCATTAAGCTAATCACAAAATTAATTAATAATTTTTTTTCGTTTTTCCTTAAATAAATCTACGGGATTTACCTATATGATTAAAAAATATATACGACAGTTAATGATTTTAATTATAAAATCTTGATAACAGTTTGTTTATCCTCATATTTATGTTTGCTTATATATCATTAACATAAAATAAAAAATCGATTAATCATATGATAAAATTTTATATTTTCCGCATATGTTATAGTTTTAATTTTTTCCAATGACTATAAATTACTAAAACTGTTAAAAATTTCATATTAAAAAATTACGATCAATGGTTTAAACTTTATAGTATAAAAAGATATAAATGATCATAAATCATATCAGTAAAAAGTACCATTTAATTAATATTCAAAATCATATATATATATATATATATATATATGTATATATATTAAAGTATATACCATAAAATGTAAAAATATTTTAATTTCAAAATTTGCATTGAACAAGAATGGAGAACTTAAATTTTAATTTCAAAATTTTAAATAAATTTACAAGAACAACTATAAATTATAGAAACTATTAAATTCTGCACTGGAAATTTTTGTTATCACGAATTGATAATTTTGGTTATAAAAAGATACAAATAATCATAAAACAATATGATTAAAAATTCTATACATATTAATATATTATATATCTATGTTAATATCATTTAAAATTAATCATATCCATACAAACTATATAAAAGTGATTATTTATTTATTTACCATAAATAATTGTAAATAAACAAAATTATTGTTTTGATGCGTTTCATTAATTATATATGTAATAGCTAATTGTTTTCAGTTATTTAATATATATTTATTGCTTTGTTAATATTTTAAAATGTAAAAACGTAAAATAAGTAACAATACTTAAAAGTAAAAATTTAGATAAAATGTTCATTCTACGTAATCCTAAATTAATTCCTAAAAACAAAAAAAAAACATTTTCAGCGCACCAAACAACTAATACTAAATAGTGTTATGGTCATGTTCGGCCCAGTCCATTTTGAGCCCAGCTTGCTTAAATTCTATTGTTGCTGATTGTTATTTGAAGTGCTCAGTCCTTTCAATCTAATAAACAATTTTTTTTTTCAATCTAGTAAACAATACAAAAATGAAAAATGGCTGAAAATTTGTAAGAAGATCATATTACATATATAAGTTGAATATTAATAGAATTTTTGAACGAATTACTCGTTTATTTACCACAAAAAATAATATAATTTTTATTCAGTAAGTAACACATAAAATTCAAGCAGGTCGACCTGCTACAGTCGTGAATTGTTGCCACTTTATTAACGAAAGTGAAAAAAACATGCTGTAACGCCCACTAGTTGGTTGTTTTGGATTTTAACCCATGGAACTAGAAGTTCGATGGAGATTGCCTACCTTCTTTCTTAATGAATCGATACACACATTATTATATGTAATATATAGAACATTTTTTATTGAACGAAAGAAAACAAAGAGAGTTCACGGGATCAATATATGCATAATGCATCCATCGAATTTATAATTGCTCGTAAGGGACCATCTAACTGTAAAGAAACAAACCAAGTTGATAGTGCTTAGCACTAGCCCAAGACCGTAGTACCCGAGAGACCCAAAAGAAACAAGAGAACTTCTAAGTATGAAGAATAATATGGAAGAACTCTCAAAAGGATTTAGGGAACTTTGAGTAGACACTCTTTCTTTCTTTTAAGAAAACTTTCTTATTACTTTACTTGTTCAACTTCTTNAATAAGATTATTGGAACCCAAAATTAAGCAAAGCCCAAAATCAAGTTTAACTTCAATACTCCCCCTTAAACTTGATTTTGTCCACCATTCCGAGCTTTGAACGGAGTATCTCGAACTGACCTTTTGGTAGTGACTTGGTGAAGATATCAGCAACGTTATTCTCGCTTCGAACCTCCAATGCTTCAATTGTTCCATCAAGCACCTTCTCTCTTATGAAATGATGTTCCAATTCAATATGCTTCGTTCTTCCATGGAACACTGGATTATTGGCCAACTTGATAGCACTTTGATTATCTCCATAGATGGTAACCGGTTTATTGATTGGCTGGAACAAGTCTTCGAGGAGTCTACGAAGCCATATACATTCTTGAGCTGCGAGTGTTGAAGCTTTATACTCTGCTTCGGTAGTAGACAAGGACACCGTTGCTTGCTTCTTGCTGCACCATGAAATGCTTGTGTCTCCACATAAGAACACAAAGCCTGAAGTTGATTTTCGTTCATCTAAATCTCCACCGAAGTCAGCATCTGTGAAACCATGAAGAGAAACCTTGGCATTATACTTGTACATCAGTCCCATGCCAAGAGTTGTTTTCACATACTTCAATATCTTCTTTGCTGCTTCTAAGTGTGGCTTCCTTGGTTCCTGCATAAACCGACTTATCTTCCTGTAGACGAGCAATTTCATCCTCGTCATTTCCAGTAATGATCATATCATCCACGTAGAGGAGAACTACTACGTGAACTCTTCCACTTCTCTTGAAGAATAGGCTTGAATCAGCACTTGATGCCGTAAACCCGCAAAACTGAAGAAATTGAGCAAGCTTTCCATACCAAGCTCGTGGAGCTTGTTTTAATCC
>CAKOAT010819597.1:796992-878087 GCA_932364175.1 Eruca vesicaria subsp. sativa | reverse complement strand
GGTGAAGAGGTATTTATAGCCTCCTAAACTACCTTACAAATATCTAGATTATTCTACTATAACCTCCTTACTTCTTAGATTTTTATTTTTATTCTCTAGATTTTTCTACTACAATATCTAGATATTATTCTACTTGAGGAGGTGATGATTTTTCTAGAAAGATTCTAGAATTTTCTTAACTTTGGGTTTAGTCCAATAAAATTATTGGAACCCAAAATTAAGCAAAGCCCAAAATCAAGTTTAACTTCAATACTAACTCTGAATTGACACGCTATATGCACCGTGACAGAAATCTATGATGAAAGCTAACTGCATTCTGAAATTGAAACTTCAAACATTCTTAACATTTTTTTACAGTAAATCAAACTATGTATATATGTTTACAGTTCGCAAGAGTTATACATATATACATGTTGTTCAAAACAAAAAAAAAAGTATATATATACATTTACAAGTTATCAACAGTTGGGAATCTCTATCCAACATTAATATTATGTAATAAATTTGTAACTATATATATATATAATTTTCAAATTTTCCTTCGAATGCATGTGCAGTTTGAGACCATACGTGGTTAGCAATCTTTCAACTTTAATGAACGTAGTGGTGACTACTTTCCACAAAAGACTAAACAAAACAAAACAAAAACACACCTTTTTGTTCTTCCACTCGCTTCCTTCATAGTCCCATGTGACGACCGAAAGACATCTTAGAACTGACTCTTAATTATCTCCTTCACTAGATTCTTCACTCATGGGAAAGAATCGTATTTCTGTACTGTTCGATCGCTTAGATCTTATGTTTGATCATCATTTGGAAAAATACTGAACGTGTTCATAACTAAAGGAATCTCCTTTTGGCTTTGAAATACTGTTCATGATTAAACGCCATCTATGTACTCCTTGGCGTAACTGCATTAGAGCTTGTCCTTTTGTTCACAGTTGGTACGTAGCTTTATTTCAATTTCACAAGACTGCATATCAAATCATTTTCACTGGTAAAACATTCTTTTAATTAACTTATCCATATAAATATAAATATTTTTAATTTACTTTAGTTGAATTGTTAAATATAATTAAAAACAAACTAAACATTTTATAGTAAACACATGTCTCATACAAATATCTAAAAGTCTCAATATTTTCTCATCAAATGAAAAAACTTTTTTTTTTTTGAGTATTTGCACTTCATACACACACAAAACACCTTATTTAGCTCAATACCCTAAATCATTCTTTTTTTTTTGTCATTTTCAGTTATTAAATAAAATTAATAGACATGCTCTCTCTATTCCAAAAGCTTCCAGGATTATCAAATAAATCGCTGAATGAGTTTATATTGATGATCGATGTTCACTAGCTAATCTATATACGCTTATTGGTATCTACAGACTATACCACAGCATATATTTTTAATATTTCATATTTGTAAATAATGGATGTAGTGAACTTAATGCCTTAATTAGCATGAAGACAATAATAATAAAGACACAAGATTTTAAACACTGATCGAAACGTCAGGCTCGCCTGACCACAGTTTGAGACAGGGTATCGTCTAAGATCTTTTCTTTTACTTGTGGCACAGAATAAGCTGGCCTTTTACTATAAACAAAGTTTTTTTTTGTGTGGGAGAAGGGTAAATTTAATAAATTGCAATGTTCTTTTCTTAGTTTCGCAACTGCAAAATTTTTTATAGGATTTTTTTTTTTTTGGTAAACATGTTAAGATAAAAAAAAGGGTGTGCCTTTCCCCGGCGAAAGAATGTTAAATCACCGGTGGCCAACGCGAATTGAACTGTGGGTTACCGTATTGGGTTTCTCCCTCAAGTACCACTAGACCAACACACATTGGTTTTTTATAGGATTTGATGCTCCCAAAGTGATATATATCCATACTTTGCTGTTCATTTATGATATATGTCATTGATACTTAACAAGAAGAAGTATCTAATCGTTAGGTCTGTAAATTTTGTTTTTAGTTGATTGTTTTGCAGAGTTGACACATGTATCTTTAGGTAAGTACATTTCCATGATGTATGACTGTTTTTCTTATTCTTCTGAAATATCCATGCACTGAGAACAAAACTTAGTTTATCTAATTAGGATCTTACATTTATCTTGGTGAACTATTATGAGCATATGTGTAACCGCATGAACGTCTTTTTGTAGCACTTTGTATATAAATTTCAAACCGTAGTATTCCCTAAAGCGCATAACATAAAAATAATTGCTTTATTAATTCATATGATCATAATACAACCAATACAACAATTACCAAAGCATAAGAGTAATAGGAAATAATGGCACTGTGAAATCTTACGGATCATCCAGACAGAGACACAATTCGACTCCAATGAACACCATAACAAGAAGACCATAATAAGAACACAAATATAGAATAACACAATAAGAGTAAATAGAATCACCTTGTCTGTAGAAAACAAGAAGATAAATATACACATTTGTGTATTTAAATTACATATAATACGGTTGCTTAGCACTGAAAGCCAGGAGGAACTTGTTTGCTGCAAACATTAAGGAGAAGACTTAGAGAGATTGGGAGGTTCAAGTTGATTCCAAGAACGTTAGCCTTGAGAGCGGTGCAGAGACAAACGGCTGCTTCAACATCAGCGAGTCCCTGGATGAGGCTGCAGCATGGCTCGACCGGGGGCTTGCCAAGGGTCAAGTCGAGGAGGCCGTTGAGCACATTGGCGCAGACCCCAAGCTTAAGGGTATCTTTAGGGCACTTTCCCTTGCCAGAGCTAGGGCTTGGGGTTGGTTTAGGAGTTGGCTTCGGCTTGGGAGTGGGGCAACCTCCTCCGCAAGGAGTGCAGCTACCGCAGGCGGAGATTGTTGTGAAGAACAGGAGGTTGAGAGCCAAGAAAAGGGCTATGGAGCTTGAAGCCATTTTTTTGTTTGTTTAGGAGGCACTGTTCCACTAGCTATGTTGTGGGTGAATTGAGTGAGGAGGTAACGAAGGAATTGAGGTATTTATAATGGTTTCAACTTCAAGGAAGCCCAAGAGCGCCCATAATATTTATTATGGGATGGATATTTTTCTAATAAGAAAGTGAATTATTGGTTACAGTTAAAAAAAAAGAAAGATTTAAGATGCACAAAGTAAACTTTTTTATCTGGTTTGAAAATGTCGTTTGTGTATATTCTTTGTAATCAAAACTACGTATATTATGGAACTTTTCCTGATACTTAAGCTAAGACTTTTTTTGTCATATTTTTGGAAATGCATGATGTATTATTGAAAGTGATATTATGGTGTGATAGTGGAGAGAAGAAGGAGCTACGTTAATGGTTTGCTTAAGCGATCTCGTCCATGTTAATTGATCGCAAGAGTTTCCCTAAGTTCCCTTTAATTTAAAATTCCTCTACTCTTCAAATATCCAAATACAGTCGAAAATTTATTAATTAATATTCAATAAAATAATAAATATCCTAAATTAATATTTTTTCTAGTCTCAAATTGGACCGTTCAAAATATAACACAAATCAATAAAAAAATAATATGATTTTTTAGAAATATTATGTAAATATCTGGTCCCATGAAAATTAAAATTTAATAAGTATATGTATATACATTTAATATATTGCAAATAAACCATTATATTAATTTTTTTATATTTATAATGAACTTATCTTCGATGTGATTTAGTAAAATTATATCTAAAACCACATTTAAATTCTATGAAACATATTTTATAGACACCAAATAATATAATAAAACAAATTTGAATAATGAATTTTAAAAAATTAATTAATGTTTATATACTAAAATAAATAATAAATTATTTTAGATGAGATAAATTATAAAATAGATATCCTTTAAATGATTTTTTGTAAATTAATGATTTTATAAATTAATAAAATATTATAATTCTGATATTATTAATTTATAGAGTTTTTGCTGTAGTGAAACTAACAATAATTTTATAAAGCATGGTTGTCATAGAAACCATGTGATAGTGATAATAATGCTGGTTCGCTTGTGCCCTTCACAAACAAATGTAAAACAAGATAAGATTGATCATCAGTGTACAACGAGGCGCCTTACCAGACACACATATACCAAAGCGATCATCTACAATTGTCTAGCTGTCGCTGAATGATTCCCATCTTTTACTAGATAGTAAGGTTTTGTATATACAGATTACTTGATATGGAATTCGATAATTTACAACTGTTGCACTAGCATTAGGTTCATTAAATACATAGTTTCTCATAATTTCAGTGCTCATTGGCTAGGCTACTAAGTTTACTATATTAGAGTGTCTATGCATATTATGAGATATTTTATAGCTTAAATTATACTTTGGATTGTAAAATTAGGCGGCCTAACTAAACTGAAACATCTTCCTATGATAGAAATGAAACCCTAAATAATCTTAAATCAAGCATAATTCCATGAGTGATCTTTCACTCTGCAAATACAACCAAGCATTACTGATCAAGCATAACTCTTTGTATGAATACCCAAATTAAAAAAAACCAATAAATTGGTAAAATTAGTGAATCGGGTTAACTTCAAAACCAGGTTCTAAAAATTTAACATGTAATTAATATATTTTTCATTGTTTTTACAATTTAAATTTTCATAATAAATGTTTGACTATCACTATTTTATTACTTTTCTCTCTTTAATTTTATATTCCTATGAAAGAAGATAAAAATTACTTTTAGCTTTCATATACTATTTTTATTTTGCCATGTTTATAAAATAATCTGAGATGTTAGTTGTAAGCATAAATAAATAAATATGATAATCTAAAGACTAAATAATTTGGTTTTATTAGTCTCAGTTTACATAGTATTCAATTGTTTGCTATATATATAGCTATATTGGTGTTTATTTTTTATTTTTCTAGCTATTAAAAGAGAAGAACATATTAAATGTAGAACTTTTAAGTTTATATAGTGAAATTATATGATTATATATATATATAATTCTTAAAAACAGAAACCTGATTCGAGCAGTTGAACCAATCAACCAATAACTATACCAAATTGGTATTCGGTCTGGTTGTCAAAACATTGTGTATAACTCATAAAAAAATTGTGTGGAGCTGAAGCATTCTCAGTATTAACAACATAATCAAACTAATAGCAGAATTGAGGAGGCGAATGTAATAATGTAGATTTATTCTGATTTAAACATACTAGTGGTAATTTTAGCCCTTAATAGCATATTCAACGCCAATGGTTTTAGCATATGAGTTGCGTTATTTTTAATTTGACCTAACAAATTAAAAATTAATAGAAACTGTACTTTAAAAAAAAACTGCAACTTGATCATCTGCCCACAGTCCACAGACATATATAAGAAAACAAAGTATTCTTATTTTAAAATTATTATTTAAGTGATCTAATTATTTTTCACTTCACGGGATTGCATAAGAATTCAAAATCGCCCATTAGTCGTCTGTGATCCATACACCAACAAAATATTGATATTAAAGTATGTTTATATTCTGGTAATAGATCTGTAAAGTTATTGTTGTTTTAGTTTTTATATAAGGAAAAATATTGGTTATTACCTAACTTATTAGATACAACTTTTTGTCGGCAGTTATAAAATTTTGCAATATGATATATACTGTATACTTTTGAGTTCTTGGGAAATTTGCACTTAAAAGTATGAAACTGTATTTTTAGGTAATCTTTTTTTTTGAATAAATTTTTGTGTAATCTTCTCATTTTTATTTCAAGAAAAAGGAGATAACAAAACATGCTCGTGAAATAATTTCCAGATGTGTGACCTACTAAAAAGAAATAGTTGCAAAGTAATGCATCTGATAATCTACAATTGTATCGATACGTATTATTAATTTTTGAAAGGAAAACAAATTGGTAATATTTCTTAAAAAGAAAATAGATAAGACCACCCAAAGAAATTTGTATGCTCAAGCACCGAAAACTAGATCAAAATTTGCTAATTTGAGGCGTTAGAAAAGTTCTCATATAAAAAAAAGTATTGCAAGATTAAACAAAAAAAAATATTGCAAGGTCTTGTTGAAACGAAAAATACGATATAAACGCAGTACATGTTTAAGTCTAATAACATCGACAATGCTCAAACTCTCAATTATATGTTCCTTTGTGTGTGTTAAACAGTTTGTAGGTGCGCAACATGTTTCAAGTATGTGCATAATTAGTAGAACTTAATAGTAATTAGGAGATGCTAAAAGAATTAATCTTAGTAATACACAGAAGCTAATACATACTAGATTACTAAGATTAATTCTTTTAGCATCTCCTAATTACTGGAAGCGCATATATAAATAGTCTTACAAGAAGTATCAACTTGGTAAATTAATAATAGCACCTCCACACTAAACAAAAGTCTTATAGCTCACACTTTCTCCTATATAAGTACAACTGCGGTCACACCTATAATCACATCTTTAGCTCTGTAATCACACATTAAATCAACATTTATTTGGGTTTATCACTTGGAGATCAATGGAACCCCACAAATCTTTTTCCGCAGCACTCTTCCTGTCTCTTAATCTCATGTTTTTTGCGTATGTAAGTGGCTGCACCACTTGCTTGCCACCTAAGTCAATCCCAAACCCTAATCCTAACCCTATCAGCAATCCTACAAAACATAGCTGCCCAAGAGACGCCCTAAAACTCGGCGTTTGCGCCAAAATACTAGACGGTGCGGTCGGAACTGTCATCGGAAACCCACCAGACACACCTTGCTGCTCATTCCTTCAAGGGCTCGTCGATCTTGAAGCTGCCGTTTGTCTTTGCACCGCAATTAAAGCTAACATTCTGGGGATTGACATTAATATTCCTATCTCCTTGAGTTTGCTCATCAATACTTGCGGAAAAAAGCTTCCCTCTGATTTCATTTGCGCCTGATGAGTGTCACGGATAGATCTAGTGTTTGATTCGTTTTGTACTTTTTCTTCTGTTTGTTTGGTCGGTCCTCGTCTAATTCAGTCAGCAAGTTCTTTTTGGTTTGTCTCTAAGAGTTTCGTACTTTGGTTGTTGTAAGATTTTATATGTTGCATGCTATTAGTTCACATTCGTTAACGCGTACGTGTAACTAGGTATTCAGATAGCTTGAATTTCCGACTAAATACCATATTACGTTTTGACAATATGATTATCGGATAATTGTAGCAATGTCGAACTGGATTTGTGATGATCTCCAAACATTCAAAATTTTCTACGGAAATTTCAATTATCCACCGTTTTTAAATGGATTTTAGTTCAGGATCTTCACTAGTTGGAACGAAACAGACTAGTTTAGTTATGAACATTATCAATGTTAGTCAAGATTCGGAACCGATTACTTGTATTAACCCTGGGCCGGAAATTTTAACATAGCTTAACTATAGATAGTATTTTGCACCCAAAAAACTATAGATGGTATTTGTGGATTTTAGATAGTTGCGCGTATTATATCTATTTACCAAAGCAGAATCATACATGTACATTTTACATTAACAATCAAATCAAACTATGTGTATATGTATAGTGGAGATTAAAAATTGTTGCAACTCGGAATTAAAATAGGAAATGGGAACCCGTGACACGACCCATCTGCGTATGTCACCACCTAAAGAAGTAATGATAATGAAGTATATTGTACGTATATGCATGGCTAGATTTTTAGTCGCTTGCATTATAAACAAATAGTAAAATTATGATAACCTAAAATGATGATAATCAAAGTTGCACATCATTTTGAAAACATTTCATATTTCTTTTTTTGTAAATGATCATTTCATATTTCCTAATTTGTATAAATTCAACCTTTTTTCCTTTCAAAATGTGAGACGTTATATGAACAACAACAAGAATCTGTGAGTGAAGGACTTTTGAATTCAATTTTTAAAATTGTATTTTGGCTTAGATCATATATTAAGTGGATTAGAATCCTTATTATCTTTGATCCTGAAAAGAAATATATAAAACCACTTTAAAAACTAATTAATTTTCAGAGATTCATATGCAGAGACTGGATGGCATCACCATAATTAATGGGCGGATTGAATCGTATAAAAATATCAAGTTCTCTTAAAAAAAACCATAAATTTAACTCTTTCGCAGACTTCACAATTTATTTTAGGTTTCGAGATTGCAATTTTGATACAAAACGCGAAGATAGATTTGGCCCATTAGTAAAGATTTAACCCATTAGCAGCTACTTTATATGGCCCATAAATAAAAGGGTTCGGTCAATTTTATCAAATCTATACTATCAAAGCTGAAGTACAAAAATGAAGTGTTTGGAAACATGAATAAGATTATTTTAAAAATTTGATTGGAAACATAGATAACATATAAATTTAATGGGCTTATTTATTAAATTAAAGATTACTGCGACCCAAAATATCATTATTATTGTTTTTGGGTTTTCTATCATTGATATTACTTTATTTCTGAAAATTATTTATATATATATGTATTTATATTTTAAATTTATTTAAAATAAATCAAGAATAATATATATTTTATTTATATAATTTATATTGACTATTGTTATAAGTTTTTAACAGTGATATACTAGCTTTCCAATTCTTCATTAAAAAATTAACTTCAAAAATTTAACTAAATTATTTAGTGTATATAATTTTACACCAAATTTAACCCAAAAAAAACTTTATAAATTATTACTAAAATGTTTACGGGTCACAACATTTTACCGACGCCCCTGTTACACAATATAGTGATGAAATACGATGTTTAAACAGTATACTATTACTTAGTAAAATTGGAAACATTAAATTGTAATTTTTAAAATGTTTATATATACCATAGAAATAAATACCCGCCCAGTCGGGCGGGTTATGATCTAGTACAGTTTAATACTGCAAACGGAATTTGAGATGCGAAAAATCGATCGAGGATTTACGTTGTAGCATTAAAAGATTACTAAACTAATATCTTCTTTTATGTCATAGTGGTAAACTAATATCTTACATATGAATTCCAACGTTTTTGCTATAATAATATATCCATACATGTATATATCAAGTTCATGCTTCATTGACGACATTTATTTTCTTGGGCGTCATAGTGAAATGGAAATCTGATATTTCAACGACATTGGAATGTTTACGTAATTGCAGAAACTTTTAATTAATTTTCCAACGTTGAAATGTCTATGTAATGTGAGTTTCTGGCTAATGTCTCTTGGATAACTCCTCGAAGCGTAAAGGGGGTTGCGCGACGCGGAAACTTGGAACTTCTATGAAAATTTGACTGATAACTTTGATGTATTTCAACGCTATTATATGAATGGTAATAGTTGCTGAATATTTAGTGTTCAAATAATGTTTTTAAATATACTTTTTCTTGAACAAACAACTTAATATCAGAGTGTAAATTTCGGATCTCATAAGACTATACTCCATTATAACAAAACACAAAGTATATGGTATCTATATATAAATATACGTACGATTACGAATACATTTAAAGTAATTAATAAGATGTTTCGCTCTCCATAACTATACATTTAAAGTTATGAAAAAAATTAATTTTTTTTTGGTAAAAAAAATTAAGCTTTTGATTCGTCATATGTGTATATACTATATATGATGAATACTATATAAATTTAATGGTTCGATTATACATATTTTCCCTTTTTGTCACTATCTTAGGAACTCGGATTCTGTAGTTTTCAGTTTGGTAAATGGAAACTTACTAACTATATGTTTAGCAAAAAAAAAAAAAAAAATTACTAACCATATTAAAAATGAGATACAGTGTCAGCTTGAGAGAAAAAAAGAACCAGCACAAAAAAAAAGAGAAAAAATGGCAAGGAAAAACGAAAAAAAGGCAAATATAAACATAAAATTCATCAATTTAATTTCAGTCATGGTTAATATATATATATATATATATATATATATATATATTGATCTTATTTCCCATGACAAGATCTGCCATTATTTAGTTGTCTTTCTTGGAATGTTTTTAGCAAAACCTAAAATTGCTTATGTTTTTGGTTGAACAAGTCTCCTTTTAATTTAGTTAGAAGATTAAAGAAAAAGTCTCCTTTTATTGGCTAGTTCATACTTTTTAGTTTCTATTGATTTCTCACAAATGGGTGTCTTTCAATTCCATTTGCAAGATAAACCGTGAGTGATTTGTCATTGTTGGTTTTTTTATTTTCTAGTTTCATGTATTTGCGTGTTTCCGTGTATATTGTAAAATCTTTTAGCAACACTCACATTTAGAAGAAAAAAATAAAAGATTCAAAATTTCTAATATCCAAGACGTGGAAACTTCATTGCAAGCTAGTCCACATGAAATCCAGCTATATAGGTTGTTATGTCTCCTTTGTTAAGGTTAGCTCTGGGTTACTTATATCGAATGCACAGATTTTGATTAACATACATATCACTCTCAATATTCTTAAGATATAACTGTTTATACAGCTAAGTTTACATTAAAATTAGTTTGGAATTTAAATTATCTACTTAGAAAAAATGAGTAGAAATTCGGGTCAATTTAATAAGTATATCTTGGCTAGACGGGAGAACTAGATATATGTAATAATCCTTTCTTTACAAAAGCATTTTTAAAATTTTTTACTTGTTACACAAAAAAGTTATTCTAAAATTTTAATGCAACATATACTCACTTTATGTTTAATATTAATCATAAAATACATTAATTTTTTTTGGAAACACTATAAAATACATTAATTATATAACTAAATTCATTATTTTAAATATTATTAATTACATATATATAATTAATAAAAAAATATTTTAATCATTTTCTTAATATATGTGAAAATATCATCATTCGTTGTAATACAGAGAGAATAACATATAATAATAACAATGGCTCAATAGTAGCTTGTCAACCATTAAATCATATTGGTTGGTTTATTTGGTAACACTTTGGCTGAGTAATTCGCAGTTACAAGGTTATAGTAACTAGACATCGTTAATTATCAACATATAAAAATAACAGAACGCTGTTGTATTCTTTTGGAAATTTCTTGAAAGCTGATGAGAGTCAGAATAGTTTGCCTAATAAGCTAATTTTCAGAAAACGTATATTGAAAAACAATGCTTATTCAGAAGGTCACACTATAGGCAATTACGTTTTGAAGAGGGTAAGAATCTGTAAGATCCAACTTTTCTGTTTAAATAATAAAATGTTTAAAAGGATCTCTTTTGGTAGAATGTGTTGGCCACATATTAAGGTGTTTCCTGCCTGGTGATATCTGGACACCTGTAGAGAATCTTCTATACCAGTTAAGGTGTTATTTTCTTACCTTTTTTATATGCAACCCCTGAATTAAGCATTTTGTCCCTCCATAAATTAGAAAATTATGAAATATCTTTCAGTCTAATTAGAAATATACATTTAGATATTAATACACTTCCTCTACTACATGTCTACAAACGACGATATAATAGAAATATATATTTAGATTTTATAAGATATTAATAGGACAATGGGACATACCCATTCGGATAATAATTTCTGAAATTCAACCAATATGCGTCCAGCGTCCACCCCTAATTTTTTCATATGCTTCTACAAAAGATAAAGTTCGCCCCTGTCTATTTTATTTTCATAAAAAATATTTTTGATATTATTTTTAGTGATTTTGATTATATTAATAAATTAGAAGTTACAAAACCAGACTCCAAAAGTCATAGCAAAAAACTATTTTCATTCGAGGCTTTGACTTTATATATGTTATATTAATTGATAATAGCTAACAATATACCTTATAGATAAATAGGAAATTCAAAAGTTCCATATGGTGAACAAAATAACCTCACCAGTATCATCATAAATTTTGTAAAAAATACAATATACTATGAGGTATTATTAAGTCAACCATTCGAAGTGGCACTACCAACTTCTAAATCCTTGACCATGTCGACATTTACAAACAAACAATAATAAACGTTAACATTATCTTATCTCAAACCTAAAAAAAAAAAATCTTGCTGCTTAGAAAACATGTTATTTTGGAGGTTATTTTACGTATTTTAAAAGGAGTGTTATTATATATTAATGTCATTCCTACTTAATTCATATTCTACTATTGACCAGAAAAATAGTAACCATATACAGTATATTATTTAGTGGTATATTAGTAAAATAAGAAGAATATACATGTGTTAAAAGAAGTTCGTATGTCAAAACAACAATGCTACAAAATATATGGGATACCAAACTATCACATTTAATTGCAATATAAATCTAAACTAAATTAATTAAACTGAAATGTAGTTGAAATATATATCAGAATTATTGGATTGGTTTTAATTTTCTAAAACAAATGACGAACATGTTTTTTTTCTTTTTAGGACATTGTAAACGTTTAGACAAACGACCTCAATTAAGTTGTCTTTGCCTAATAAAAACCAGGTATAATTAGATATAAAGATATGTGCCGAACAAAAAATTTAGATATCAATGTGCCTTTTGAGAACATCAAAAAGACCATGCTTTAAAATTGGGAAAGTATTCTAATATACCCCAGTTGGAAAATAACTATTCTAACTACCCCACCATTTTTCTCACTGCCCCACTTTTTTTTTTTTGTTCGTAGTAGTTTCTAGTAATTCAAGGTAGTTTGTTTTTTGTTCATAGTAGTTTTCTAGTAATTTAAAGTAGTTTCTAGTAATTCATAGTAATTCAAAGTAGTTTCTAATAATTCATATTACACATAATACTGATTCATTAAGGGTTGTTGATTTTATAACCATACTTAGACTTTGAGCAAAAAAAAAAAAAATCAAATTTAAGATGGGTTAAAATAGAATGAAGATGGTAGTGAGTGGGGCAATGTAGAATTTAGTCCTTAAAATTGTTTGGTTCGTTTCCAAAAAGTACGACGTACATAACAATTTCATTTATCTTTTGCAGTGATGCAAGAATCTCTTTCACTTTCGATTCCCCTCTTCGCACTATCTATATATTTTTTTTGCTAGTATCGTATTCTTTCTTTATGATATAAACCTTCATTCATTTTTAGTTGTATAAATATGACAAACATAATTTCAATAGTTTTCATCTACAAATGTATGTTCACAGGTTTCAACAAACAATTGCAATATTAGAATGTGAACACATAAAAACAGATACCATGTACTTCATTATTATTTTTTTTGTGGAGTAGAAAGAACAATTTATTTCTACATCACTTCTTACACCTTAAACCAATCGTTACACATTTAGAAAACATAAAATTTCGTAAAATCACCCAATGATCTTCATAAAATCCATGTTCTTGCTTTTAATGGATGTAGTATTCTCATTTCTTCAGCGACCAACTGTCATTATGGAGCGGGTCAGTTGGTATAACTTTCTTTTCGTATATTCCCTTTTTCGTACTGTTTCGTTTTAATTGTCATTATAGATTTTTGCACATATATTAAAAAAATATTTAATTTTATATATTTTCAAGATAAAAATACAATTATCTATAAATTTAATCACTTTTCAACCAATAAAAATAGAACATTATATAAAATTGATAAATTTTGCCTCAAATTTTTTTAAATGACACTTAATTTGAAATAAAAATTTAAGTTTAAAATGACAAACATTCTGAAATGAAAGAGTATATGTCTAGTAATATGGTTTTGTTCCCCAAAGTCAAAAACAATTATTCATTATTTTCCTCATTTATGATTTGACTTTTTTTTTTTTTTAAGTATGAGAGAGCTTGTGCCGCCCATCGGTCATCATCTATCCTTTCTTCTTTTACGACATGTTTGTTGTTTCTTTTCCTTTCATCGTTTTAAACATTGATTGCAACTGGAGACACTTAAGTTATTGAATAACTGTAGTCCGGTTAACTTCAGTGGATGAGTATCGTTTTATTATCGTTTAATCTTTTTTTATGTTCACATATTATTGTTTAATTAATCTGAGTTCGAAACTGGTTCTATTTTCACAGCCGACTTATTTCAAGACTTCAAATGTGATTAATTTAACTATAATTAAATAAACTGGTATTCTCGCCTTCTAGGGTTGGACAAATTGGAAAATATTTTTTCTAACCGGCCGGAGTATGATTTATCTTTTTTTTTTTTGTTTGGACAAATCGGAGTATGATTTATCTATAAAACCAAACTACGTCACACAGAAAAAATTATAGTAATTGTCTCACCGTCTTGTGACAAGTGGATGTCTTTATTACCATCCAATTGAGTCATATATTTCTCCTAAGCACGTTATTGAATTTCATAGTGATGAAATTGAAACGCCCAAACCGATAATTTGAACATAAACCTCTTTATAATAAGAAGAAGACAACTTCAGAAGACATAAATTTACAATATTGTTTAGCATTCTATTATTGAACAAGTTGTCATTCCTATGTTTGGTCAACCCTGGCCTTTGGGATCCTCCGAAGGATTCATACCCAATTATTTAATTTGATACTCTTCTTCTTCATGATTCAATCAATCCGCTTAAAAAATGAATCTGTATTTTTTTCCCCTTCGTCACTTGCTGGAATATAAGTATCATATATTTATTATTAAATCATTAAGTTTGTCAATGTTAATATGTTATTCATTAGACCCTACAGCTCATTTATTCTCATCTATCAAGTTAATACAACTAAATCAAAATAAACACTTCATCTGTTTCTAAATAAAAATTACTTAGACACATTTTATGTGGATTAAGAAAATGTTAAAATTTACTAATATAACTCCAGTTAATTTATACTTATTTAAATAAAAAAGATTCAAATAAAAATTTATTGATTGTTTGAAAAGATATAAAAAAATTATATGTAAAAATTACATTAAAAGTATAGAATGACATTTAAAAAAAAAACAAAAATGGCATTTATTATGGAACACAGAGAGTACCATGATTGACTTTGCCTCGAGTTTGCAGGTTTTAATCATACAAAATGTTGGTAAAATTATATAAATCATACCAAATCAGCTATAGTAAGTCACTTTGGGTAGTAATAAGTCGTTTGGCGAAAACTTGAGTTTTTTCTCCCCAAATTTGAGTCTTTTATGAAGAATAGTGATTTATGCTTTGACAAGTGTTATACATTTTATTGCTTATTAAAAAAAAAAAGAATTAAGAAACCATTCATCTTATGTCTATTTTTAAGTGTCGATGAGACATTGAAATGTGTTTCATTATAAAAATCATTTTATATTCTCAATATATATTTAGTAATTTCTCTACTTTGTCCCTATTTTTAGTTCATTAATTAATAAAATTAAGAAAAACAATTTATAGATTACATGTATGTTAGAAATTTTAATATTTTAATATATGTGAAAAATCTTTAAATGACATACAAGATGAAACATGTGGAATATTTTTGAATAACAACTAAACAATACGACGGTTATAGTTTTAAAGTCTTCAGTTTTAACAATATAACGTTTTGTAATATGTATATAACTTTGTACTCCCTCTAGATTAAAAGATTGATGTTTTAGTATTTGCACACATATTAATAAAATTTAAATACATGCTTTAATTTATCAGTTTTCGCTAATTTTATTTTCGTCCCACTACTACCAATCATATTTTTAAATTTTAGTTTAGTTTTTAATTTTCAAGAAAAATGCATTAACAAAAACATCAAATTTTATATACAGTATAAAAAGATAAACATCAATCATTTGTATGAAGAGGGTGTATGTCATTTATAAGTTAACTAAATTAAATAAAACTTAAGCAAGAGTTATAGTTTTGTGTTTTTAAAAAGGTATCGTTCGTGCTAATAATAAACATGGATTCATCCCTTGAAAGGTAAAATCCTCTTGAAATGACTGAGTCAACGCTGTTGTAGAATCTCTGGTGGTCGGTCCTACAACTGTCACGTGCCAATACTTGGGCCCTGAGATATACCTATAAGCTAATCCATCTCCGCCCAAAAATTTAAAACCGTCCATTTAACTATGATTATCTTTTTTTTTTGTCAACAACTATGATTATCTTATATTAAATTTATAATAATTAGTCTACAGATTATTTTACCAATTTCATTCAGTTTATTACCTTGTTTAATAAAAAATATCGCTTAAACATATTTCAAAATATTAAAAAACTGATCGAAACGTAATTATAATTTTACTAACTACATCTATCTAACTAATAGTATTTGAAATAAACAAATTTACTTATGAAATCAGTGTATTTTATAACTAATATAAAGTTGAAAGTGAGTAAAAAAATTGTTTTGAAATTCTAAAATGATATTATTTTGTGTAACAACAAAAAAATAATAAAGTGACACTTTTTAATACATATAGAGAGGGGTAATAAATTTGGTTCGCCACTCGTTCTCCTCTTCTTTTTTTGATGGGACTCCTCGTTGTCACTTTGTCATCTTTGTTTGGTCTTCCGCAATCTTTGGATGGGTATATTTACGTAAATATAGCAATTTGAACACTTAAAAGTGTTTTTTTTATTGGGTGAAATTTCATTGATCTGCCAATCGATAATGGGAGACCTAGAGACATATCAAGACGAATTTTTTTTTTTTGATAAAGGGCTTTTATATCAAGACGAAGAGTTTGCAATAGTTTTTTCTGAAATTCATATTGAAGTACGAAAATTTACTAATTAGTTTTAGAAATTAATATTAGATATAGGATGTTGCTGAAAAAGAAATAAAGTAGATGTATGTTTAAATTTTTGTTACATTTCTTTTTGCAATTTATTAGAGATTGATTAATTTAATTTTTGTTTGGATATTGACTTTGAGACTGATCAACTGAAAATTAACTTAGTTTCTGTAAAACTTGGAATTTTAAATTTGAAAATGTGTTATTCTCGGGTTTTTTTTTTTTTGCTCACGTTTTCTCAAGAAATGAAAGAGAACCACCAATTTTAACAAAACAAAAAGAAAGAAGTAGAACCATTAAAGTTGCAAGGCTCCTAACTAAAATAAATTAAACTGTATAGTTCATGAAATTCATGTGACTACACTTTAGATTAATTTATTTCACTTTAATAATAAAACAAAACTAAAAAGTTCATTTACAGAAAAAAAAACTAAAGTATAATATTAATCATATTGCAGCATGACTCATTTTAGTGGCGTCTAAGAAGCATGCATTTTGAGCCATTAGATACCAAGGTAGACTTTCCCATTAACACAAAAGAAGAAAGTTGATACATCAATGTAATCACACCAACTCCACGAGTCCTTGGTTTCAATTTTGTACAAATACTTAAGTTTTAGAACACAAAAACAGGTACGTATGATTTGACATATTTTCATACGGTCTAATAGAACTCTAAAATACTATTTGATTAATTATAAATTGAATGTATACATATTTCTGAAAGTTCTGTGCATGTCATTCTGATCTTTGGTTTAGAAGCGTCTATTTACATGTGTGAAGTGCATGCACCTGATTCTCAAATTATAAGCAAAAGAAAAGATTCTAATTAAGTTATACAAATTAGTATTCTTATACAGAATACAAATATACAAATGCATACACTGTCTAGGCTTTACTCTTTAGCAAATTTTACCACCAATTTTATGTTTTAAAAATTACACGCATAATATGTTATTGCAATTTTGGTTATGTGATGTCCTTTTTCCAAAAAAAAATTTAAAAAAATTATGTGCCTACGAGTAGAGCTCGATTAGCAAATGAAAGCAAAAGAACGAGAGAAAAATAGAAGAAAAAATAGTCATACCGAGAATAATGTAAATCGACATAAAGAAAATTGAAAATGCATTTGTTACGCCTCAACCAATTATTTTTATTAATTATCCATAGCTCAGAAGTAACAAAATAAAATATATCATTTCCACGATATATATATTATTTTCACATATTTATTCTCCCCATTTTTAGAAACATAATGATAGCTCATGATCGATGGTGTGTAAAATTGATGCGCCTGATGCCATTTAGTCACTGACAAAATTACCAATGACTTTCACTTGAAAGTTCACACCCACAGTTCCAAAGTAAGAGGAAGTGGTAATATTGGCTTTGGGATCTCTCTCCAATCAAACAACACTCATCAGAGTCACAGATGTGTCACTATTTTCTTCATTTATTTAATTTGATGTATAAAAAACTCTAACCCAAAAATAAAAACTAGCGAAGTTTCCCAGTATAAATAGAGGTATTAAGACTCCACAGATGAACACATTTGATAACACAAAAGAGACCAAAAGCTCAAAAACAAAACAGCCTTTTCCCTTTGCTTGTAACTGACCAAACAACCAATATCCCCCCCAAAAAATCCTCTCACCCCCCCACTCCTCAAAAAAAAAAAAATCTGCGTCCATCCTCAAGATATGTCTCTTCCTGAAACTAAAACTCAAACCCTTCTAGATACTTGGGACTTCCAAGGCCGCCCCGCCGATCGCTCTAAAACCGGTGGATGGGCCAGCGCCGCCATGATTCTATGTAAGTATAATCACATACAATTGAAGTTCTAGAAAAAAACTACAACGGTATATATGCCAGTCAAAAAATGAAATGGGCTGGAGTTCTTTTCTTGTTCGTATCAATTTATTTTCCATTTCATACTCGAAATAATTCTAACTTCTTTTATTAATTATTTGAAGGTATTGAGGCGGTGGAGAGGCTGACGACGTTAGGTATCGGCGTTAATCTGGTGACGTATTTGACGGGGACTATGCATCTAGGCAATGCAACGGCAGCTAACACCGTCACCAACTTCCTCGGAACTTCGTTCATGCTCTGTCTCCTCGGTGGCTTCATAGCTGACACCTTTCTCGGAAGGTTTGTCTATAATTTAAATGAAATCATTAGTGTTTTTTTTTGCTCATGTTAATTCAGTTAATTTTTTTTTATTCATATAGGTACCTAACGATTGCCATATTCGCAGCAATCCAAGCCACGGTAAGGACCTTAGACGTCCCTTTCGCCTTGTCCAGAACTATGGCCAAAAAATGAAGAAAAATAAAATATATTGACTAGTCTAATAAACAGAACAAAATAGTAAACGACATAAGTCTTCATTTTTGTTTACTTTTCCCAATAGATTAATATCTATGTTTTGATTATGATTATTAGGGTGTTTCGATCTTAACCCTCTCAACTATCATACCGGGACTTAGACCACCAAGATGCAACCCAACAACGTCGTCTCATTGCGTACAAGCGAGTGGAATACAGCTGACGGTCCTATACTTAGCGTTATACCTCACGGCCCTAGGAACCGGAGGCGTGAAGGCAAGCGTATCCGGTTTCGGTTCAGACCAATTCGATGAGACCGAACCAAAAGAACGGTCACAAATGACGTATTTCTTCAACCGTTTCTTCTTTTGTATCAACGTTGGCTCTCTTTGTGCCGTGACGGTCCTTGTCTACATACAAGACGATGTTGGACGCAAATGGGGATATGGTATTTGCGCGCTTGCAATCGTGTTTGCACTAAGCGTTTTCTTGGCCGGTACAAATCGCTACCGTTTCAAGAAGTTGATTGGTAGTCCGATGACGCAAGTTGCGACGGTTATTGTGGCAGCTTGGAGAAATAGACGGCTCGAGTTACCGTCGGATCCGTCGTTTCTATTCGACTTGGACGATGTTATTGCTGCTGAAGGCTCGATGAAGAGTAAACAAAAACTGCCACATACTGAACAATTCCGGTAAGATTTCTATTAATTTCTTTTTTGCCAATAAAGAGATTACTAAAAAAAACACCTATGATTTCCCCAAGGTTATTTTTTAAAAGGATTCAAATTTGACAATTTATATATTTAATTAGAAGGGTTTATTTCAAATAATTGAGGTGTGACCTATGGGTTAATTGAATGTGATGGAATAGACTTGAGAGATGTGAAATTAAAAGTGGGGCTGTCTGGGTGAGAAATAACTCAAAAAGCTCGTGTCCTTTTATTAAAAGGGGACCACAACTATTTTCATTATATGCCTACTTGGCATTAGAATCCAATTAAAAAGGCTTGAATATATTCACTTGTCTCTTGTTATTGGAAAATAAATTGTTATCATAATTTTTTTTATTATTTGACCATACAGGACATGAATTTTACAGCTAATGACAATATTTTGGATTTTTATTTTCATATGTATACTTCTTACGTTAGATATAGAACGTCAAGTTCAATACATATATATAATAGGTAAGAAAAGAAGAGACGTTATCATAAAGATTTGCACGTCAAGTTTTACCTATAAATGATCATCGAAATTTTCACACCCTCTGTTGGCTTATTTGGTCATTACAAAAGAGTAGCTTTAGCCACAAGCTTTGGTAAAAATCAAATACTAACATATTTCAATTTGTTTGTTTTATTTTATTTAGTTAATTTTTGTGGGTAAAATTTATTTTAGTAGTTTAGTATTATTATGACTTATTCTTGGGTTCACCCCCTAGGGTGAACCTCTAGGTTCACCATCCAATAGAATTGCATCATTTTATATTTGATATCTTTTTAAAAAGGAAACAAAATCTTATTAAGTTATATTGTATGTTTTAAATATAAAAATACAAAAAATTATAAAAAAATAATAATTAAGAAAAACGAAAATAATTATTTAAAAAAATATTTTAACATTAAACTCTAAAGTCTAATCTTAGGTAAATCACAAACCTTTGGATAAATCTATAAAAATTTAGTGTTTATAATTTATCAAAGGGTTTAGGGTTTAGGATTAGAGTTTAGGGTTTACTGTTTATGATTTACCCAAGGGTTTAGGGTTTAGGATTAGAGTTTAGGGTTTAGTGTTTATGATTTACCTAAGGGTTTAGGGTTTAGGATTAGAGTTTATGGTTTAGTGTTTTAGTGAAAAGATTTTTTTAAAAATATTTTTTTTATAAAGTTACCAAAGATTTATGATTTACCAAGGGGTTTAGGGTTTAGGATTGAAGTTTAGGGTTTAGTGTTAAAATATTTTTTATTAAAGAATTATTTTCGTTTTTATTAATTATTATTATTATTTATTTATTTTGTATTTTTTATTTTTAAAAACATAATATAACTTAACAAGATTTTGTTTCCTTTTTTAAAAGATATCAAATATGAAATGATGCAATCCTATTGGATGGTGAATTTAGAGGTTCACCCTAGGGGGTGAACCCAAGAATAACTCTATTATTATTATCAACAGATTCTCTAGCTATAAAACTTATATATATGTAGATATACCTGCGTGGCGTCCCCCTTAAGTACAGTATTATTTTTTTTTTTGCCAACCAAGGTATGTTTATGCATCAATCCCTATGTATACCTAGATAGACACAAGAATCCAAAGGAATCAAATTACTTGTAGTTCCAGATAATTTATAGAGAATCTTTTTTTACCATCTCTAGATACTTGATTTCTCCTAATAATAAAAATTAAATAAATAAGACAGAAACGACAAGTTAGGGGGACAGTTGTTTTGTCTTGTAGGGAGAACGATCACGTCTCGTGTCGTAAAACCTCCACTACTTTACACCTCCACCAGGACACACCCAAAGTTAACTTTAGAACCCTCCCGTCACACGTGCTTTGCGTGCTCTTTGCTTCATTCAGTATGTCTATTTTTGGGTATTTCTTAGTTTACTCAAAACTTTAGAAAACTTGCTTACCTTTTATACCTTTTCCTTATTTAATTTCTTACTTTACATTAAAAAAATATGTGTGTATGTTTTAAGCCATGTGTGAACTTTAAAGTGTAAATCATCTTGAAAAAATTTCACGCACTATCTCCACCTCTTGTTAAGTCGATGACTAGGCTGTATCCCAAAAGAGGATACGTTATAAGAACACACAAAATAAATAAAACAATAACAGTCTTCAGTGTTTATTTTATCTAGACATATCTTTAATCCAACAATACATTTTCTTTCTTAAAAATAAAATTTATTTACTAAACATTCATTATATCATTGTTGATGTCACAGTTCGTTAGACAAGGCAGCAATAAAGAACCAAGAAACGGCAATGACCCAAAACGTATTCAACAAATGGACACTTTCAACACTAACCGATGTCGAGGAAGTAAAACAAATCGTAAGGATGTTACCAATTTGGGCAACATGCATCCTCTTTTGGACCGTCCATGCACAATTGACAACATTATCAGTAGCTCAATCCGAGACGATGGACCGTCACATTGGGAGCTTTGAGATCCCTCCAGCTTCCATGGCCGTCTTCTATGTCGGTGGCCTCCTCTTAACCACCGCAGTTTACGACCGTGTAGCCATTCCTCTATGCAAAAAGCTATTCAACTACCCACAAGGTCTAAGACCACTTCAAAGAATCGGTCTAGGTCTTGTACTAGCAGCCTTGGGTATGGCCGTAGCTGCTTTGGTAGAGATCAAACGTCTTAGAACCGCACATTCCCACGGTCCAACAGTCAAAACGCTTCCTCTAGGGTTTTATCTACTCATCCCACAGTATCTTATCGTTGGTATTGGAGAGGCGTTGATCTACACAGGACAACTAGATTTCTTCTTGAGAGAGTGTCCTAAAGGTATGAAAACAATGAGCACAGGTCTGTTACTGAGCACATTGGCGTTAGGGTTTTTCTTCAGCTCGGTTCTCGTGACTATTGTTGAGAAATTCACTGATAAAGCTCATCCGTGGATCGCTGATGATCTCAACAAGGGTCGTCTATACAATTTCTACTGGCTTGTGGCCATAGTTGTTTTCTTGAACTTCCTTGTTTTCCTCGTTTTCTCCAAGTGGTATGTTTACAAGGACAATAGACTAGCTGAGCTCGGGATTGAGTTGGAAGATGAGCCGGATATTCCCATGGGTCATGCATGATCATGATCCGATGATGATGATGATGAATATTTGACCATGTTGATATGTATGCTTTTGATTTTTGAATTTTGTGATATATTTTATAATGGTTTTCTCAGTTACCTCTTGTTTCCGAGTCGACAAATAATGGACCGACAGATAAGGGATAAAGGTTAAAGCTCTCATTTGGGTCTGTATAAGCAGACATTGTAAAATTTCTAAAATTTAACGCAGTTAAGCTCTTTCGTTTAAATTTTAAGATGTCTGATTCTTTCAACTTGTTGGATCGATTGGTTCGTCGGTGATTATTGGTCAAGTAACATGAATAGAGGTTGACCAAGTATATCATTAAAACTCTATGACAATCATCAGTATAGCTTACCAGGGTCCCTTACACTGCACTATTAAATTTTCTATGATATTTCAGTTATGTAAATGATTGAATAAATAATTGTCAGTTTCGCGGCTACAATGTGCAATGCGAAGAGAACGCGACCAATATAATACAAAATATTATAATGATTATAGTATCAGCATGTAATATTCAGTTAATTCATATGGAACACAGTTGGCTGATTATTATGTTGGATTAGAACGTCTAATAGCGATATATCAACAGTAAAATAAGATGGTTGTACAGTTAACAAACTTTAAATCGTTATACTATCAATTATTTTTTCCTTATATAAATCGAGATAAATTAAGATATTGGTAAATTCCAAAAGTATATATTTTATAAAAAGACAATTTCACTTCACTATCTAGTTCTCCGCACCATCGCAAATCAAGAAAAATAAACCCTTACATGATTTGTTCCAAAATCATAGAAGATGAGCTAATGTATGAAGCCTTTTATTTTCTCTATCTGCTTACGGTATAAAGTAATAAGGAACGTTCTGTGCACGTTTGTTTGTCTAGTTGTTGTCTCCAAATCTTTATCTAGTTTTCAGATATAAAATGATAATTTAATACGGAGTACATTATGAATTTATGATTTCTCAAATATCCCCATCCTCAATCATGTAGCTTTATTAGATTCTATTTTGAGAAAATATATATAGATCACTTCTGGCATGGACATCAATTATATCCATTAATTCCTGCATATGAATTAATTTGGTTATACTAATTTAACCAAATCCATTGATTGATGAACTAAACCAAGGTGCATATTTCAATTAGTTTTCATTATCTTTTATATAGTGCAATAATATTGAAATGAGACTTTTTGGCTCTGCAAGATATTTAAACCACAGTTACAAAGAAAAAAAAAAGATATTTAAACCAACTACGGAGAAGTAATCACGAACTTTTGGTCTAAATAACACGAGTTCTATTTTAATGCGTCTTTCTTTGACTTACAAACGACATGGGTGGGGGAAAATAACTTTTTGCCTTTATCTCTTCATTGGTTTGTCATGTACTAACTCAATTATTGTCGCGTAGATTCCTCCAGATTCTTCTTTGGCATCTATTTTCATGTTCTCTAAATTAATTTTTCTTTTTCAGGTTTCACAAATAGAGCTCAATTTCTACATGAATAATAATGTCCCTTGAAAAAACATAAGTGCTTAGTTCATTTTAGCTCCATATATAATTTTAAAAATACTACTTTTTAAACTTTGGTCAGAGAACACAGAATAAGATAATAGAAAAAACACATACAATAAACCAAACATTCATTATGAAAACATGCATGCAGACAACAAGCCTAAAGTGGCAGACTCAACTTGGTTGGTCAGAACACTTCACTAACTTGAAAAGCCAAACAGAGACTAATCCACATTGATGTGAAGATAGCAACTGGTCTATAAGTTCATCCACAATCTCAAAATGTAATAAGAAAAATTTGAGGCCTCTGCTCTAAATGGGCCACGGCCCATAAAAAATCAGTTGAAGTTGTTGGATACGAACTGTGATCCAAGACGACAACATTTTAGTTTACCCTTAACAAATCGTTAATGCACAACACCAGTAGCAGCTTAACTTCAAGTAACATCATTCATGCTTTCACCTTCTTTTACCAACGTACCTCTGTGAAACTGAACGTTTATTTCTTTGATTTGCTCCTACTTTCACATCTTTAGTTTTCCCTTGCATCTTCTTGTACTCTCTTGATCTCAAAACCGCTTCCAAGATGTTAATGTCTTCACGTATCTCGTACCTTGAGAGAGACGTTAAGCTAGGGAGTATCTCCTTCTGGAAGTTCTTCATTCTCCTCCCTCTTCTCAGCTTGAGTCCAATCTCTCTGTTGTTACCTCTCGTGACGTTATTGAGCTCATCCAAAGCCATTGATGACACACAAAAGTCTTCTTCAGTGTTGGTTTCACTTATACCTAACGTGTGTAGCTCAAATGAATCGCAGGAACAAGATTTCAAGTCTTGGTCTTGATATGAAACTGCTGATAAGTGGACTAGTGATTCAGCTGCCATTTGAATAAAGTCAGATAACTCTTCCTCCTCATTACAACATTCGTTCTCTAGTAAGACAGGAAACTCAAGCCGTGTACGGCAAGAAGGATCCAGTGTTCGAGGAGAGGAGCTTCTTCTTAAGTTGTTTTCAGTGGTGCAGCAAGAAGTATATGAAGCTGGAGATGCTGTACCGTCTTTTTCACTGATGTTTTGGCTTTTAGGAGAGATAAGAGGCGTAGGACTATCATCTAATCCACTCTTCTCGCAGCTTGTTTCTGTCTCTTCGATGTATGGACAGTTAAGGTCTTGTAAGAAAGAGTAATGAGGCTCGGAGACAACCTCATCAGCCGGTGGAGTTCTGTTAAGATCCAGTAAACCTGACTCTACATTAGTTGTTTTATCACTATCATCCGCTCCGATAGATTGATCAACCACCTTCACTAAGTTTGAGTAGCTAATAGAATCTTCATGATCTGTTGTGGGTGACGCTTCAAGATCAATAATAATTTTTGGGTCTCTCTTGCCACTCCAATTTGTGGCTAATGTTTCTTTCTCCTTAGCTTCAAACGCTGAATGAAACCCCATCTCTACAGTGGTATTATAAGCAGCGTAGTGATCTGCAGAAAACACCTGAAATGAAAACTTTATCAAATACTAATTCCTTAACAAGAAACATAAAAAAAAGTCAAGACTAGAATCTGAATAAAGCTACACAATCTTTACCTGTCTCCCAAACAGAGTGACTGGATTCTTCTTTGAAGTCTCTTTATATGACACAACATGTTTCTGTGACAACACTTCCTCTTTTGACAAACCAAAGAAGTACATGACGCCTTGGTCGGCGATCTAACTCGTTTGTTCTGTGGTCTGTCCCTATCAAACGATAAAACTGAGATGATAAATACGTCAAATCAAACTGTCAATAGGATCAACATTGACCTTCTAAAACATGTAGAAACCAACAAGAAAACTAGCTACATGAAAGCTTATTCTATAGCTTGAACTAAAAAAGATTGTAGTATAAGATGATATCAGTATTTATCTAAAACATGCAATTAAGTAATGATGTAGTGGAAGATTCCATAAACGCTTCACAAAATTTCCAAAAAGAGAAGCATATATAGCAGGGGAGATTCGTTATTAACATAAGCAGAGATATACAAAGTAAAGCATATATATATTCCTAAATCGCAACTCAACAGTTAGAGGAACTATAAGGGGAAAAAGTAAAAGCATCAACTTCATGACGAACAAAAACATAGTACTACAACTTCGACTTTTTTGATAATAAAAACATAATATAGATATATAAATCTAATCATTCAATGAATGAGAGAATTGTTTTTTTTTAAGTAAAGAATTACCCGTAACAAAAAGATTGAAGCCTTCCAATGGTAAGGTTGACGAACAGATCTGGGAGACGAGAAAAAAAGAGAGAGAGACAGACAGAGAGAAGAATATATCTCTAAGAAGAAATGAGATCCATGGGGTCAGATTCTAATGGTTGTTGTCTCCATCAATATTAATAGATATACATACACACGTATAACGTGTATTTGTAACTATCACATACGATTTATATATATAAAAAATTCGATCATGAGGAACGAGAGAAACTTAGAGAGATAGAGAGAGAGGAGAGACTTCTCGTAGAGAGAGAGAAATGGAGTTTCGGAATATTTCCATTCCATGTTAAACAATATCTAACTATAAAGTATTAAAAATAATATAAATTTATGAGATATCTATAAGATATCCATGTCATTATTTTATGAGTAATTCAATTTTTTTAAAAATTATTTGTTAATTTATTATTACAAAAAATTAGCATTTTTGTTGGGAAAACTAAAAGAAATATTTTATGGATGAGATGCTTTTAGTGGTTAGTTTGCAAAGCCATCTTTTTCTAAGATTTATATCAACTTACTATATGTTTTGGTTTGATTTATTATTGACAAAGATTTTTAGGTGTGTTTAGGATTCTTCGCTTTTTTCCCTAATTATCATCCAAATGGGTTTTAAATTTTAATTAGTCATTTAATGACAACTGACCGTCCGTAATAGTAGCCATTTTAATTAAGTAGAGAGATAGAATTAAAATTATATTTAAATAAACTGAAATGAGAAAAAGTATTAAAAAATAGGAGTTTCTGTTGCAGCTGTCGTGTAGTGGTCAGATCTGTGTGGGTTGAGGAAAGAGGACCAGACATAGTTTTGAGAGACAGTATAGGCTTTGTGGCCCAGTTTCCAGCTTTTGCCATCTATAGATTCTTTACTGCAAATCCCCCACAGTGTATTGATATCTTACCTAACCTATTTTATATATCTCGTACGTACGATCTCTATAGTAAATCAAGCCATTGGAAGAGACATTAGCAAGGACAGCAGCCAGCTGGCCATCGCAAAAGAAGTCCATATGTTGCAATCTACAGATTCATCCCACGGTAATAAACCTGAGGAAAATACCAGAACTCCATTTAATATATGATCATTTTAATTGTCAAATGACTCATTTCATTCTTCTTTTATCCTTGATCGATGTGTGTTTTAGGTAGACCGCGTCTACGAGGATGGTTCTTTTGTTGTTACCAGATAGGAAAGCCGTATATGTCGATGCCATAATTTTTGCCATGTTACATTACACATTAGACATATGGAGAATGCAATAGTACACATAGACAATGCAAATACTGAGTTTTATAGTAGCGCAGAGAATAATAGTAATAAGGTTGAATTTGGAAAGATTCAACGATACATAGTTCACTTGAAACATAGTTTTTCTGTTTTTCATCAACATGCATCATATAAATATCTTTTTTTTTTGAAAATATGTTAAATTCAATAAAAAAAAACTGTTGTACAATGTCTGTTATTCTGTCTAAGTGTTTTTAGAAACTAAAAACTTAAGATTTTGACTTCCACAAAAAAATCATCGAAAAGAAAACCACATCTTTTGAATACTTCTGATTCTCCATCATTCATATACTTGAGATCCGATTCCGAACAAGCTTGTCAACTTGCTTAACCAATACTGCAGGGGAGTTTGGCCTCTCACCATGCCGCCTCCCATTTCTTTCATACCAAATGGTTGATAATGTGGCTTGAAAAACGTATCTGAGAAGGAACATGTGTACCTTTTCCCTATTTTGATCACTGATAAGGCGAGTGACCTCATCCCATTCACTAGTGTATTGCACATACAATAGCTTCTGAGTAAGGTTTCTCCATATCTCTTCCGAGAAACTGCATTGGAAAAAAGGTGATTTCGAGTTTCAAGCATCACAGGGCATAGACAGCAGGTTGTCGTCGTTGTTATGTTCCAATGGGAGATTCTGTTACCGGTTGGAAGTCTATCCTAGATAGTTATCTAGGCCATGAACGCATATCTTGGGGTGTTGAATTGAAACCAAATACCTCTAAACCAGTTGACCTTTGTGTTGGCTGTACGAGTTAATCTCCAGGTTTCCTTAGAGCTAAACTCTGCTTTGCATCATATAAATATCAGTTAACTTAAAGATAAAATAATACCTAGTACGACTGTTTTATTAATGCAATTTTATAACTTACAAAATCCTATTAGAATCTAAGACCATCTTCAACAATGGATATAGTCTTAGATATCTAAATCTATTCTTTAATTAAAAATATTCAAATCAAAATTTTTAGAAATTTGTTTACTTTTAAACTTTCTAATAGTAGATACAATTAAAGATTCTATCCGAGAGAGACAAAGAATCATTAAGTTTATTTTTTTTTAAAAAAAATTGCCTATCAAAACATGACACATGTCATTTGGAACTGATTCTAAAAATATAAATTATAGAACCATATCTAACTAATTTATGTCTTTTTAATTTAAATTTATCCACATAATCACTTAGATACAAGAGTTAAGTGTGATAGATCATTTTTGGAGATGGTCTAACAAACGTTTGAACAATTGTGGTTTAGTTTTTAGTTTTTAGTTTCTTCCGTTGGATTTTAATTTCATTGTGCAAACGTTTGGTTTATAATTAGACCTAATCGGTTCAATACAAATTAAAGACGGTCCTATATAAAACCCAATTTGAGCACAGAGAGAGTCATCAACAAAAAATGGCACCTGCATGCAGCAGCAGAATCAACTCACTCCACGTGGCAGTAATCGGAGCAGGAGCCGCGGGACTCGTAGCTGCACGCGAGCTACGCCGCGAGTCACACTCCGTCATCATCTACGAACGGGGCACACAAGTCGGAGGTCTCTGGGTATACACACCACAAACCGAACCAGACCCGCTTAGCCTCGACCCGAACCGAACCATAGTCCACTCGAGCGTCTACGACTCTCTCCGCACCAACCTCCCAAGAGAGTGCATGGGTTACAGAGACTTCCCTTTCGTGCCACGAAACGATGAATCCAGAGACCCGAGAAGGTATCCTAGTCACCAAGAAGTCCTCGCTTACCTTCAAGAGTTTTCGAGAGAGTTCAATCTAGAAGAGATGGTTAGGTTTGAGACTGAAGTGGTTTGTGTCGAGCCTGAACGGCAAAAATGGAAGATCCGTTCAAGAAGTTCCGATGGGATCTTGAAAGATGAGATCTTTGATTCTGTTGTTGTTTGCAATGGACACTATACAGAGCCTAGAGTTGCTCATGTTCCTGGTAATAATTTGATTAAAAATCTCAATCTTTATTTGTCTTCTGATGATTTTGAAGTAAGACATGTGAATCTTTAGGCATAGATTCATGGCCAGGCAAGCAGGTTCATAGTCACAACTACCGAGTTCCTGATCCTTTCAAAGACCAGGTTGGTTCTTATTACACAACTGATGAATTTTTATTCCTTTGTCTTTTCCAACAATTATTATTTTTTGCGTTACAAACGAGGACATATCTATTTAGATTCTCTACTCGTTACCTTGTATTTATAATTTAAATACATAGTTAGTAATATATCTAAATACATTTTGTAGATTCATTTATCTTGCATCTTAATCTTTTTTTTTTTTAACTTCATTTCATAATATCTATTTGGTTTGGAATCTTTGAAAGGTGGTGGTAGTGATAGGAAACTTTGCGAGTGGGTCAGATATAAGCAGGGACATAACAGGAATGGCCAAAGAAGTCCATATTGCGTCTAGATCAAACCCATCTGAGACATACCAAAAGCTTCCCGGGTCCAACAATCTATGGCTTCACTCTATGGTATATAATGAAAGTTAATAAGATAATAGAGCGGTGTGATCCTTACCAGAAGTGTATACGTTTTTTGCAGATAGAAAGCGCACGCAGAGATGGGTCGATTATTTTCAAGAATGGTAAGGTTGTACAAGCTGATACTATTGTGCATTGCACCGGTTACAAATACCACTTCCCGTTTCTCAATACTAATGGCTATATCACTGTGGAGGATAACTGTGTTGGACCGCTTTACAAACATGTGTTTCCTCCTGCTCTTGCTCCAAGCCTTTCCTTCATTGGCTTACCATGGATGGTTAAGTCTCTCTCTCATTCATTCTACCTTCTTTGCTGGATTTCTCATCTCTTAATAGATTCCTTTTTTTCCTGTGAATCAGACATTGCAGTTCTTTATGTTTGAGCTACAAAGCAAGTGGGTGGCAGCAGTTTTGTCCGGTCGTGTCACACTTCCTTCAGAAGACAAAATGATGGAAGATGTCACCGCATTCTATGCAGAGCTTGAAGCTAACGGGATTCCCAAGAGGTACACGCATAGGCTTGGTGACTCTCAGGTTGATTACCTCAACTGGATAGCCGAGCAAGTTGGTGTACCACCTGTTGAAAAATGGAGAGCTGAGGAAGTACATGGCGGTTATCTAAGACTTACCACACAATCAGACACTTTCCGTGATAAATGGGATGATGATCATCTCATTCTTGAGGCTTATGAAGATTTCTTGAGACAGAAGCTGATTAGTGTTCTTCCTTGATAAATACTCCATCTGTTTCCGTTTACATGTTGTTGTATTAAAAAAAATTTGTTTCAAAATAAATGTCTTGTTTTATAATTTCAATGCATAATTTATTTAAATTATATATATTTTTTATTTTTTATTGGTTAAAATGTGGTTAAATGTATAGGTAATAACTTTTTTAAATATATAAAATTAAATGTTTTCTTATTTTCTTTATACTTTTAAAATTTGGAACAAAACAATGATTATACAGTAGCGAATCTAAGACCTAAGCTTGTTGTACATTTTCTTGTTGACGCCATCTGTTTAGTTCAATTTCCACCATGCTCTTTGCCGCTTCTGCAGATTCTGCTGACTTCTGAGCTAACTCTGTTGCATGATTCATCTCCTCTATAGCTTTCAGACTCGCTCCTAGTTTACTATCCGCATCAGTTTTTCTTGCGTTGATCTTTTCAAGCTCAGCTGCTATATCTGCTAACTTCTTTTCCATTGCATTCTCTGTTTCCCCTGCTCCTCGTTTCAAAGATTCAAACTCTAGTACTGTGATCTTTATCTTTGAAGATGATGATTCTTCATGTTTCTTGCTCTCTTGCTTCTGAGATATCATCTTCATCTCCTCGCGCACTTTCTCATCAGCCGCTTTAGCCTGTTCAACTTCTCTTATACCAATCTCTAGTCTCTTTTCAGCTTCTTCTGCAGCTACCATAGCGGAATCTGTTTCTTTCTTCAAGCTCTCTATCTTTCTGTTCATCTCTTCAGCTTCGTTTCTTGCTCCCACAGCTTCTAACTTCATTTCCTCAAGCTTCAAGCTCTCTTCCTTGAGAGCTTCCATCTTCTTCCTCTCCTCAATCTCTAACCTCTCTGCTTCTCTCTCCTGCAACTCTTCACGTTCTCTCCTCATATCTTCAAGCTCAATCCTTATAGAATTCACCAAGTTTCTCAGAGAGCATTCTTCATCAGAAGCTTCTTGCAGCCTCGTTGTAGCATCATTCAACTCGTTTGTGATAACCTTAACAGTATTCATCTCAGATTCATGAGCTTTCTTCATCTCTTCCCTTAAACTCTCAATCTCCGAAGTTGTCTCAATAAGTTTACCTTCAAGAGTTCTTGATAACTCAGGCTGATAGTCTTTCCTCAACACTAGTAGCTTCTTCTCTGCCTCCTCAACAGCCGTCTTGTAACACTCTCTCAAATCATCTTTCTCCTTCACAATACTACCATACTCTTTCTGATTCTGTGTGGCTGCCACCTTGAGCTGAAGAATCGCGTCTTTCATATCCGTAATCTCTTTAGAAAGCTCATTAACCTTAGCGGAGTTTACTTGTAACGCACGTTTGGCCTCAGCTGCTTGACTTAGTGCCGTGGCTTTCAAGTCCAAAGCGGAATCAAAGCTTTGTTTGATTTTGTTGAGTTTTTGTTTTGCAGCGTCGAGTTCGATAGTGGTGGAGAGATACTGTTCTCTAGCAACGTCGAGCTCGTGGTGGTGAGGTGGGGGGCCTTGGGACTTGTCATGCTCAAGCTGTTCTTCTCGTTGTTGGACGGTGTGTTTGGTGTCTATAGCGGTTTGTTTAGACTTGTTAACGGTCTCTAGCTTGTTGCTAAGCTCCTCCATTGTCTTCTTTGCTTTTGAGAGATCGGAGAGGGCACGAGATCTGGTTATCTCAGCGTTGTCTAGCTTTTGTTTGATTTTTATGAATTGCTTGTGTGCTAGCATTAGTTGTGTTTCTTTGTCACAAACGCTCTGAAACATTAAAAAAGGGGTTTCTTGCTAAACAAGGCATCTACAAAATTGATACAACCACTACATGTTCTTGATTTAAGCTATAATGATTGTTGTTACCTCAGAGGAAAGACGAGACCTTCGTGGAGTACTTCTTTGTCTTGAGACTACTTCACCAAACAAGCTCACGGCAGCTTTCACAGACTGGAACGGTGCTCTGGTGTCTATCTCTCCGACCTCCGGCGTCCTCGGAGATTCCGGACCTTTTTGTTGTACTCTAATGTTCATTATGCTTTACTATCTCTTTCTCTTCACCCACCTGCAACACATTCTCAATTCATAAAAAAACGAAGGCCATAACAATTCTCAAGGTCATATTCAAGCATTTTCTTACTTAAACGATGCAAAATCCATGCAGGTTTTGCATAGAAGGAAATGGAGAAAATTAAATAGAAGGAGAGGAGACATGTACCTTGACCAGTTTCTCTTTCTTCGTTTCCTTGTTGTCTTTTTCTACCTAACCTACCGACTTCTTCTTATATAACTCTTGTTCTCTATAATTACGGGACTTTTGATTGGTTATTATCCTTTTTTGTCTCTTGGTTCTATATTTAGAAGTATAGTTACTGGCAGACACCTTTCATTCTTCTGTCTGCACCCACGTCGGTGCCTGTCTTTATTAATTTATTTGCTTCTGACTTTTATGACCAAAGGTTGACTTTGTACCTTCTCCTCATGTTAAGGTTAGATATTAGTATATTGTTAAAGACTATCCAATATATGTCTGAAAATCCAACAGTGGATTAGTAATGCCAACAATCTATATATAGCACATCACATATTTGATCAAGAATATCTTTCCAAGATAGCCAACATTGTATTTAGTACCACAAATTTGGTCATGAAAATATGATTGACAACACTAGAAAACATATTTTCTCTGATCAATGGCAGAGCACCCACATTGATGAACCTCCATGGGTTTCACCCAAAAAAAAAATTGATATTTTCATTTAAAAGAAAAAAATTCGGACCAATGGGGTGCCACCACATGGCGAACCCAATGTGAATCAGTTTCACTGCACTGAACTTTTCTGTTACAGGTTCACCAAAATAATATTATTTTAAATTTTTTTTTCTTGGAAAAGGGGTGAACTCCCCCTATAAACCTCTAATGCACTTGCCGAGTCTCCATGTTTCAAGCTCTTTTTAATCCTTTTGCCCTGGTAAAAAAATTGTGGGTTCATTATATCCTAAAATATAATTAGAGGGTGATTCAGAAAAATTCCATAATATAGGGGCCACTTTAACTAATTTAACTAAATATACACACTCTGCTTAAAGAAAAGAAACAGACAGTAACACTTGCAAACTTTTCTGACAAAGTGACACTATGACACAACCACCACGTTCCACCCCAATCACCTCACGTGCTTGTCACGTGGCCGTGATCGGACTGGGAGCAGCTGGGCTCGTGGCGGCTCGAGAGCTTCACCGTGAAGGCCACACAGTCATCGCCTTCGAGCGTGAGAAACAAGTCGGAGGACTATGGGTATACACCGACAGAGTCGAACAAGACTCATTGAGCCAAGAACCGGATCGAGACATAGTCCACTCGAGCATCTACAAGTCCCTCCGCACGAACCTTCCTCGAGAGTGTATGGGTTACAGTGACTTCCCGTTCGTGATCCGTCCCAGAGACGGCGAATCTAGGGACCCGAGAAGGTACCCTGATCACAGGGAAGTCATGATGTACTTACAAGACTTCTCCAAAGAGTTCAAGATCGAGGAGATGGTGAGGTTCGAGACGGAGGTGGTTCGAGTGGAGAAGGTAGAGGAGAAATGGAGAGTTCGTTATAGAAACTCAAGAGGTGTCTCTGGTGAGGAAAATTTCGATGCAGTAGTTGTTTGTAACGGGCACTTCACTGAGCCTCGTCTTGCTAATATTCCTGGTAATTAAAATCTTGGTTAATTAAGCTGTGATTAGTCTTGTAATTAAGGGTTAATTTCTTAATTATCTCGTTTTAACTTTTTTTTTTAGGTATAGATTCATGGCCAGGAAAGCAGATCCATAGCCATAATTATCGGATTCCAGACTCATTCAAAGATCAAGTATTTGTTTGCAAAATTAATATATATTTTATTTGCTTTGTTATAGATTCATGTAACATTTCTAGGACAACTGTTGTTTGAGATGTTTGTAGGTGGTGGTAGTGATAGGAAGTCAATCCAGTGGAAACGACATAAGCAAGGACATAGCAACAATGGCTAAAGAAGTCCATGTCTCGTCTAAAGCTATTGCATCCAATTCATACGTGGAGCACACCGGTCAAAAAAATCTACGGATTCATCCCACGGTAAACACAAATAAAAAGATTAATCCCGCTGATATATGATTTCTATAAAGTTTTTTTCCATTGATATGTTGTAAGATATACCGCGCCTGCGAGGATGGTTCGGTGGTGTTTAGAAACGGGAGAGTTGTTTATGCAGATGTTATAGTTCATTGCACAGGTTACAAATACCATTTCCCGTTTCTTGAAACCAATGGTAATGTGAATGTCGATGATAATCGTGTTGGACCGCTTTACAAGCATATTTTCCCACCCGCTCTTGCTCCTGGAATCTCCTTTATTGGTCTACCTTTCATGGTTAGTACTACTACTACTACATGTAGGATAGTAATTTTAAAATAAGTATTATAGATATGGAAGTTTAAAGAGATTTTGAATGTTAGGATAAAGTTGAAAACCTATTATTTAGGACCAAATGTTTGTTCATAATGCAAAACAACTTATAAAGTGGTAACAATATTGACTTAATACATTTCTTGATATGTGTTGCTATTGTGATGTCTGAAGTATCATTACTTGGCTTGATCTTTGTATTCCTACAATACAGGGGCTTCAGTTCTTTTTGTTTGAAATGCAAAGCAAGTGGGTAGCTTCAGTTCTGTCCGGACGAGTTAAGCTTCCTTCGGAGGATAAGATGATGGAAGACGCAATAGCTTTCTATGGGAAGCTTGAAGCCTTGGGGATTCCCAAGAGATATACACATTTTCTAACTGATCCTCGAGGGAATCCAATGCTGGGAACATTTAATCCACAGGATGCGGCTGTGATCTCGCAAAGTGATTACTTCAATGATATCGCAGAATATTGTGGTTGCTCGTCCATAGAAAGTTGGAGAGAGCGACAATACAATGTTGCCATCAAGAAACTTTTCTTTGGTGGTGACAGTTATCGTGATCAATGGGATGATGATCAACTTATCGAAGAAGTGTACCAGGAATTTGATAAATTGAAGATGATTGAAATGTGACGAAGAGACACATTTAAAAAAGACCATTTGTAACAATTTTTGTCTTTGAAGAATAGTCAAATATACAGTTGACCACTTTGGATACTACTAAACAAGTCTTTTTTAGATATTTTCTATTATGCACAGTAGCATTGACTTATCTTCTTGATGCTTAAAGATCTTATCACTCATCTCTTTTCTTATCTGTGAATCTCTCTCTTTCTCTTTTCCTTTATTGTGCAGAGATGGGCGGTTGCTTATCTGTCTCGTTGCCATGTGATCAAGTGGTGAATCATTTCTCTCAGTGGTTATGCCTCAAGGGGAGTTATATCCACAACCTCCCCAAGAATATAGTTGCTCTTCAGCATGCCATGGAAATACTCACGGCAAGGCTAGAAGATGTGCTGAGAAGAGTGGGCAGAGAGGAGTTCACAGGGCGTCAACAAAGGCTTTCCCAAGTTCAGGTATGGCATGAGGATGTCCTAATCACCAAAAACAAAGTTGACCATCTGCTTAGTACTTATGAGGCTGAGCTACAAAGGTTGTGCCTGTGTGGTTTTTGCTCCAAAGATTTAAAACAGAGCTATCTTTATGGGAAAAGTGTTAGCCTGATGTTGAGAGAAGTTGAGAAACTCTGTTCTCAAGGAGGATTTGATGTGGTGGTTGAGGCTTCTACGTTTGGTGAGGTGGATCAGATCCCTATACAACCCACTATTGTTGGTCAGGAAAGAAGGCTTGAAAAGGCATGGACCCTTCTCATGGAAGATGGATCAGGGATGTTGGGTCTTTACGGTATGGGAGGAGTGGGCAAAACCACACTACTCACATAAATCAACAACAAGTTTTCTGAAACAAGTGACAGGTTTGACGTTGTGATTTGGGTTGTTGTGTCTAAAAGTGCAACAGTACGCAAGATTCAAAGGGACATAGCTCAAAAAGTTGGCCTTGTGGAAATGACTTTGGGAGAGAAAGATGAGAACCAGAGAGCCCTTGACATCTACAATGTTCTTAGAAGAAGAAGGTTTGCGTTATTGTTGGATGACATATGGGAGAAAGTGGATTTAAAAGTAATAGGAGTCCCGTATCCAACTAGAGATAATGGATGTAAAGTAGCATTCACTACCCGTTCTAGAGATGTGTGTGGACGCATGGGGGTTGATGATCCAATGGAAGTTAGCTGTTTGCAACCAGAAGAGTCATGGGATCTGTTCCAAAGAACAGTTGGGGAAAACACACTGAGAAGTCATCCAGACATACCTGAACTTGCAAGAAAAGTCGCTAGGAAATGTCGTGGCCTACCGTTAGCAGTTAATGTTATAGGTGAAACCATGGCATCCAAAAGAACAGTACATGAATGGTGTCATGCTGTTGAAGTTTTGACATCATCTGCCACAGAATTTTCAGGCATGGAAGACGAAGTCCTTCCTGTTTTGAAGTATAGTTATGATAATTTAAGTGGGGAGATGGTGAGATCATGTTTCCTCTATTGCTCTCTGTTTCCTGAAGATTATCATATTGATAAAGAGAGGTTGGTAGAGTATTGGATATGTGAGGGATTCTTGAGTGAAAAGGAAAGTAGAGAGAAGACATTAAACCAAGGTTATGAGATCATTGGTACTCTTGTACGTGCATGTTTGTTGATGGAGGAAAGAAAAGACAAAACAGATGTGAAAATGCATGATGTGGTTCGTGAGATGGCGCTATGGATATCATCTGATCTTGGGAATGAAAAGGAGAGGTGTATCGTGCGAGCCCGTGTTGGGTTACATGAAGTACCACAAGTCAAGAATTGGAATATTGTGAGAAAGATGTCTCTGATGAATAATGAGATTGAAGATATAGTTGGCATTAGTCACGCGTGTGATGAGCTAACAACTCTATTTCTCCAAAAAAACGAGTTGGTAAAGATCTCAGGTGAGTTCTTTAGATGTATGCCTCATCTAGTTGTTTTAGATTTATCAGAGAATCACAGTCTTGAAAATTTACCAGAATAAATATCAGAGTTGACCTCTTTGAGATACTTGGACTTGTCATTTACATGTATAAATCAGTTACCGGTTGGTTTATGGGAACTTAAGAAGTTAATACATCTCAATCTAGAACATATGAGTAGACTTGGGAGTATTCTAGGGATATCAAGTTTGTGGAATTTGAGGACATTAGGACTACGAGGTGGTTTGCTGTTAGATGTGAGCTTAGTGAAGGAGCTGGAACTTTTGGAACATCTACAAGTTGTAACCATAGATATATCATCGCCTTTGGTTGTGGAGCCATTGTTATGGTCTCAAAAGTTGGTAAAGTGTATCAAAGAAGTTGATTTTAAGTACCTTGAGGAAGAAGCAATAAGAGTCTTGGCTTTGCCAAGTTTAGTCAATATCCGTAGGCTTAGCATTAAAAGGTGTGGAATGAATGAGATAGTGATAGAGAAGACAGTTCTAGCAGCTCCATACTTCCCAAACCTCTCTAAAGTCTTTATAAGTAAATGTCATGGACTTAAGGATTTGAGTGGCTGTTGTTTGCTCCAAATCTTACTTTTCTTGAAGTTGGTTTCTCAAAGCAAATAGTGGAGATAATTAGCCAAGAGAAAGCAGATGTTGAGCATGCAACTACCATTGTTCCTTTTAGGAGACTAGAGACGTTACACCTATCTGCTTTACGTGGGCTAGAGAGAATCTATTGGAGTGCTTTGCCTTTTCCATGTCTGAAAGTTATCCACGTTGAAAAATGTTGGAAGCTAACAAAGCTTCCATTGGATTCAAATAGTGGCGCTGCTGGTGCGGGTGAAGAACTGGTCGTGAGTTATGGAGAGAGAGAATGGATAGAGAGTCTTGAATGGGAGGACCAAGCCACTCGAGTCCGTTTCTTAACTTCATGCAGGTGGCAGTGGCGAGCAACACAATGAACTTCACTTGTCATCAACTTCATGCAGGTGACTGAAGCTGGAACAGGCCACACGCCATTGGGCTTTCAGGTGTTGGAGAGTTTATTAGTTCCTCTTCTCTGTTTCTCTCTGTTCTTGGTTTAGCAATGTCAATGTACATAATGCTCATAAAACATTGCACTTTTTTTTTTTGACAAAAAAAAAAAACATTGCACTTTTTTTTGTAAAAAAACAAAATATATGAGCATTATTCTAGATATATGTTACTACGTTTTGAGGTCAAAATCATAGAGATTACAAAAAAAAACATTTCACTTTTATGAAAGTTTTGGTTTACTTGTGTGGAGGTGATTTTAATTAAACTGATGATGTTTGAATATTCTTTTCTTACAGGGGACTTAGTAAGAGTGAAAGGCAGAACAGAGAACAAACGTATGAGGAAAGCCCCCCTCAAGTGAAGCACTTATCTTTAAGTTTAGTTAGATTCAAAAAACATAAATGGTCTTGGGATTTGTGGGTTGTGGCCTAAGTAAAAACACACTGATGATAATAGTTCACATGCCTCTGTCACATATTATGCACAATGTTTTCTTAATGATTTCAGATGTATTCTTTCTGATCAGTTTTTTTTTTGGAATGGGTAACTAGTTATTTGTTTTAATAGTCGACAATAGTAAGAATTTTTTTATATATCCAAGCTCATCTGCTGGAGCTGGACCGTGTTTGTCAAACTTAAAAAGCACGCCCAAATCATGATGTTCCTGCACCAAAATAAATGCCGAAGATTTTCGATCGTTTTCACAAGTGTTTTTTCTAAAGATTTAAAAATAATCTAAGTAACATTCGTCGCTTTTCCATTGGAATATATTTCAGCATTTCGATATGGAGTTTCTTGTGTACGCGATAAAATTTCATAGGGAATGTAATAAATTTATAATTACTATCGTATGGGATAGAATTCGCGGCAAAGTTTACAAAACTTTTTTTTTCAAAGAGTTTATAACAATGTTAAAAAAAGTTAATATATTAGACTCACATGTATATGTTCAACGTTGAATGCTGTAAAAAAAATCACGCATGTTGGAACTGATATAAGTCACAAATTATATTCAATTGGTTGCAGTAAAAGTGTACTAATAAGAATTTCGAAGTAAATTGTAAATATACGGTTTCTTTTTGTGCCGACCTTGAAAAAACATAATAATTGTTAAATTCTTCATGAGATATATAAAAAAGTGAATGCTTCAACTTCTTCTTTTGAGACCAAAAGAAACCAAAAAAAAAAAAAAAAGCTATTCTCCACGGCCTGTCTCTATATAACATAATCTTGACTCGAGCCAACATGTAAGTAATTCTTTTTTTGTATCTCCTTAAAACCATATTCTTCTCCATCTTCTTACACTATTTATGGTTTTACATACCCATCAAGCTTCCTTGGAGTTATTATTCCTATGCACACAACTCTGGTAAGTGGTCAGACTATCATCCCTATGAACACAACTCTGGTAAGTGGTCAGATTACATGTGTCATTTGAATATTATTCTGAATTTTCTGTATACACCTATGACTTGTGTAGATTAATGTGTGTATTTTATTGTTGTACAGGTTTAAATTAAATATAAACATAATTAAGGCATAATTTTTCAGAATATCAAATTCAAGAATCTTGAATTCAAAAGAACAAACCTGAGATGTAATTATAGTACAACGAGAATCTGAGACAAATAAAATTGAACTAGCTCTTTTTGTGAGTGTATATATATATTTAACTAGCAGACTATTTAAATCCTAAAGTAATAAAAAGAGATATTTGTCTTTTTTATAAAAAAAAAATATGTGAGTTACATTTAGATTAAAATTATAGTATGGTTAATCTTATCAAGTACAAGTATATATGCATATAACATAAGTTCAATAATGTAGTAATTAAGAATCAATCAAAGCAAATATGATTCTGTACCATCATCATCATCTACACTTGATTAGTGTTCATGTGTACGTATATATATGGATATATGCATTTATATGATATATATTTTCTGCTCACTTCCATAGGTCAATCTGACAACTCGAAGAAGTAGAAGCAGCATATTCTTCTCCCATGTCAGAAACCCTTTCTTCATCTTTTTCTTCATCAACTTGGTACTCCACGTTACTTGTGGCATTATTGGCATTGTTCTGTTGAGAAGCAGAAGCTAATGTGGCCTCTTCGTTGCTTAGCTGAGAAGCTACAAATTTATCAAGAACTCTCCAGTCCGTGACCTGGTCCACCGCTTGCTCGTTCCCGCTATTCATGTATGGAGAGCTGAAAATCTGATTCCCTTGATTCAATTGTTCCCCATGCGCGAGATTAGACTGCTGCAAGTTACCAATATGGTGGAGCATTTACTATAGGGCTTTCAAGATGAGGAAGTTGGAGAAATAATAAAGGAGATTCATGAAGAAGATGATTATTTTGTACCAGGTGGTTGTATTGTAGCTCTTGCTTGCATAGCAAGTTAGGGTTGTTGAGAGCGTAAGCAGATGCATTGAAGCCATATGGATAATGTTGTTGGTGCTGAGGATGATGATTGGGGAGAATCCGCCGTGGACCGTTTGTCTCGAGCTCAGAGGACATAAAAGAGAGCTGATCATCATACCAATGTGAAGGTGAGGAGTCGTAATCTCCCATTCGTCTAACTGCAGCCAATCTCTTCTTGAAAACCCTACACACAACCCATCCTTCTTCCTACAACCAAATATCATATAATGGGATTTACTCATATATAGATTGTGTGAAGAGAAGTTATGGTTTAGGGTTGATATAATACATGAGGAGTTCCATTTTCATCGGTTTCTAAGCGGTATTCATGCATGATCCAATCAGATTTTTGTCCATTTGGGGCTCTTCCCTTGTAAAATACAAGTGTTTTCCTCATACCAATAAGACTATTATGCCTCAAGTATATAGCCTTATCTCTTCCAGTGGCTTTCCAAAACCCTGCTTTCGTTGCTCTATTGGTTCGAGTCCCTGTGGGATACTTTTTGTCTTTATGGCTAAAGAAGTACCAATCACTTTGCTCTTCATGTCCAATTTTGCACAACTCTATTTTTACAAAGAAATGAAATCAGTTTTTTTAAAAAACGTTTATTAGGGAATTAGAATAAAGAATAAAGGCTATATATAGAGGCCATGTGATGTGGCAAACCTTGAAGATCCCATGGCTCAATCTTGTAAAGATCAATGTCCTTTATGAAATCGACTTCTATTCTCTTAGATGCAACTTTTTTCCTCAGGTAGTAGTCTACAAGTTCTTCGTCTGTTGGGTGAAATCTAAAACCCGGAGGAACGTGTGAAAATGAATTCATACTTTCGTCTTCGTAATTAATTAATAACCTGCTTATAAGAAAAAAATTCAAACAAATCATGAAATTATGAACATAAGGTATAATGTTATAACAGTTAAATTGATAACATAATTATTTGATTTAGATTATGATTGTTCTGTCTTAATTAGCAGCTAGTTTTGTTACATCTATGATATATGAAGGGCATTCACATGGTAAAACTATATTTCTCCGAGAATGTTTAAATTTATTCTTATTAGATTTTCTGTATATAATCAGTATAACAATTTCTGATTTTTCATCTGATAACAGTTAAATTTATGTAATTAGATGCGTGCATTATATATATATATATATATATATAAAAGATCGATTAAATGAAATAAAAATCTGCTCAAATATTGATTTCATTTGTATAACATCATCTTGGATATTTTATTGCATTTAGGTTATTTTAACCAAACAAGCAAAGTTCATAAGATGAAGAGGAAAACAGCCTTTAAATTAAGAGATGATGAGGTTGATTTTCTAGATTCTTGTATAAAAGCATATTAAAAATTCTAATCAACACATCGAAGATCGATTGATTTTCTATTTTAAATTAATAGTTAAGAATTAGATGATATTTTGCTTTGCTTGTAATATCAGCAAGATTAAGTATGATGAGATGAATATGATGATGATAATCAAGGTGATTAACGAAGATGATAATAATGGATTAAAGATGATTTAAAAGCAAAAAAATTACCTAAACAAGAAAGAAAAACAAAGTATTTGTGAAGGTGAGGATCGGAGAAGAATATAAAGTAGATAGTGAATTAGGGTTTTACCTGAAGAAACTCTAGATAGAAGATGATTCAGCTGAAACAAATTTTGTGTGTTTTGGCTACTGTATGCTTCTCATCAGAGGTTTGAACACTTCAACACAAGACTAGGGAGAGAGAAGGGTCCCTGAAAGAAGAGGGGACAAGATTTGACAGTGCTCCTCGGGAATAGGTTTACCGGAAGTAGATATTAGATCCCGAGAGAGAAAGAAAGAATGATAAATAGAATGGGAAAAGGAGAAATAGATTAGGGTTTAATATAAAGAAGATCAATCGATGAAAAAAAGAAGGAGAGCGCACAAAAGACACAAAAAAAGAAGATGACAACCGTGTCCTAGTAAGATCTATATTATATTTTAGTTTCTTTATCTCTCTCTTTCCCTATCAATCATACTTTTCTTTTCTCTCTTGAGTCCCTCTTGCACCTAGAGAGAGACAGAGAGAGGGGGACTTTATTTGTTGCACAAGCTTCGGGAGTAGGGAGAGGAGGATAAGGGGGTAAAGTAAGATATTCAGAGAGAGAGAGAGAGAAAGGTGGCAACATCCATTACCACCCACCAGCTCTTGATGGATATGCTTGATCATCACTATTAAGGTTCTTTCTTTTATCTTTCTCAAAAAAGGTACTTTCTATTGTTTGTCCTCACATTAAGCTTATTTTCTTGGTTTCAGTTAGGTCTTCTTTTATGTCTAAAATGTAACTAGTTTGAATCCAAAGATATTGCTGGTTTAATAGTATGTGTTTTGTCGAAATATCTATACATCCATTTTTTTTTCTTTTTCCATTGATACAGTAATTATTTGAAAATGCTAAAAGACTATCATATTATCTGCATATTATAAAAAAAAGAAATATCTGAATATTTCGTTAATTTTTTAATTTCATATATGTTGAAAATAAAATGTTATTCATTCAAAAAATGTTATAAGTTATTAACTAACTACTTCATATGAGCTTAATTATGCAATCAAAATTTGAATATATACGATTAATTCGTTCAAAACATAGTGTATTCATTATAATGTGAATTAACAATTTTCTTGTAAGGATTGAGTTGGATTTTTTATTTTCTAATTCTCTATCTTAAAAGTGAAATATGAATATCTCTAAATTATGAAATGTGATTCAGTATTTTAGTTCCTATAGGAACAAAAAAAAAACTCTTTACACTATAATAGGCTTTCCAATTAGATTTGAAAGTAACTATTTCTGATCTCAAATATATTCTTTCGGTAAACAAAAATTGGAGCTAGGATTTCAAAAAGTAAATCCTGAAAAATTAACCCATTAAATCAACAAGTTAAAACATTACAAAAGGATACGTTTTTTTTCTATGATTTATCTTTTTGTTTTTTTTATTTGAAATTCACATAATATCAAAACATGTATCTACACTACATGCATGTAAGAATTTGCACTCTCATAATCATTCCGGCGAAACCAAATGTAGACATCCCAAAAATATTTTGAAAGTGAATGTATTCTTCATGAAGATAACCTGCAAATTAAATTTGTATGATACTTTTGAAAAGTAATTATTACATATGTTTGTGTATATACTCTTGAATATTTCATCATTTGGATGTGTATGTTTGATGCATAATCAAGTGAAACATTAACACTAATTAGGTTGTCAAAATTTAATAGTTAATATATATAAACACATTATTTTAATTTATTAATAATACTATTTTTATTAAAAAATTTAATCGTCCTAAAATCAGTTTTTATCAATTTCTATATATATTCTATATATTATTATTTTACCATGTTAACCTGCATATCCATCTCTTTTTTGTGCACACCTGCATTTCTATCTCTTACAAATCGAAATTTAGCTTGATTTTTGTCCTACTATTTTCATCTTCTTACTATTAAGACCATGAAAAAAATGCGAGAATCCTTCTCAAGAATAAAAACACATTACGTCTTAGGGCTTGACTGATCTATATAAGAAAATGAGAAAATTTTAAAATTTTAGAAAACAGCTGACGGATGTAAGTGGAAAGCGGGACCTACAAAGGGAAAACGGAATAATGTGCTGACGTGGTGGCTGCTGGTCCGGCGTGAGCGAGCCCTCTATAATTAGTCTCACGATTTGCTGTTGCAGGCCGGTTGGTCATGTGGGTCCCATCCCGTTTTCTGTTCTCTTAAACTCTCAATTTTTTTTACAAAACCTTAATTTTTTTCTTATATATTGTGCTTTTAATTTTTTTCTTATATATTGTGCTTCTAATATTTTTTTGGGTATGAAAGTCGCTTACATTTTGTTTTCTAGGTCTAATTTTTCTTTTACAACGTTTTCTTAGTCTAATTAAAAGTTACATTTGTGTAACTAAAATATTTTTTTGTAACTCTTTGAAGTTGCAAAAAAAATCTAAAACTTGTAATGTATTACCATGAAACTATACTTGTCCTTGCTTCAGTTCAAAAAACTCTTGTACATGTACCGATCACATACTTAAGAGGCTAGGTAGTTCTTATGGTATACCCCACAATGTATGAATTTGTACACTACACATGGGTATACTTTAACTTCCAACCATGATGTGCGGACATTTCCTTACAATAACTTGAGCAACGTATCAAATTTCGTAGACATGTTTTCTTGCATACTTTCCTTCTATAATTGTCTAACAACATCTATCCGTGAATTTAGTTTGATTAGTGATTTGCATAATTTTCTAACTATTTAAATGAATAATAACGTTGACATTATCATCTTATATTTTTTGTTAATATCAGTTTGATTCCCTATAATTTCCTGTTATGGAAAATTTTAAAAGCCAGGTGTCAAAATGTCACCCAAGTTTCAACGACTGAGGCAAAACCCTCCGCACATAAATTTCTTTAGATATTTATATACTTATTGTTGGATTCTGTAAAAGAAAAAATACATTCGTTTTTTTTGGTCCACAAAAGAAAATAAATATAATGAAGAGAAACGCCCCCCTGAAAACTATATCGTTATCGTGTAATCAATTAACTAATTAACTAACCAACTAACCGGATAATGTTTTTAAAATACATATTAGGTAAGTTATATTTATAATATAGTTTGTGTTTATGTAAGTTCATCTAATATCGGATGGTTCTGCGGCTGATGTTAGGGACTTTGGGGGAAAGATTAGGTGTGTAAAATATCATATACTAATGAAACTGCAATAAAGAATTATAAGATAAGTAAATAGAGAGGAAACTGGACAATTTTCATTTAGTAATATATATAGACATGTATATTTTATTTTATTTTGATTTTGTGTGTTGGTGAAACGAAGCATAGAAGTGAAGCATAAGCAAAGACTGTGATCCCAAAAGTGTCAATATTGGTCCCACTTCGCCTCTTGTCCATTACCTATTTGATAATGAAATTATAAGTAATTCAAAAAAAAAATTATAAGTAATTCCACACTTTTACTTTTATATTTCTACATACGAAAAAGGTATTTCTAGCTCATTAGTTGATTACTAGAATATAATGGTCGGAGCTAAGGCATAAATGATAGTCGTTTCATCAATTAATCTTCTTTTGGCTGCAGAATGATTATATTTTGTTATGTATACTAAGTACTAATTAATACAAGTTTTGGTTTGGATTGTTGAATGGTGAGCTCTCATTGGGCCACCAACCATATGTTGCCTATTAAAATAAGAATAAAATATTAATTTATTTTCATATCGAATCCAAGATTATACGTTACAATTAACCCACAAAATGGTCAATACAATACTTTTCAATAGATTCTGCTGAAACTGCAAGCTATCACTATGAATAAATATAATAAAACTATCATTGTAATGTTAGATTCCAGAAGAAGAATCTTCATGATCAATATATATTGATAATACTGTTTAATAGACATTATCATGCTAAATTTCCCAATTGAGTTTATATATAAGAACAGCGTAGTGTATAAAATTTTCAAGACAACTAATAGTCTAATACTATCCTATATACGCATGGGCCAATGTGACATAATTTTCTTATGAAAACTAAAAAAATTAGCTACCTTCAAAAATATCATGCCACTATATATTAGTATCTCATAACCTACAGTGACTATTAACTCTTTATATTGTATAATTGAAACTAAAAATGAACTGTCCTAGTCTAAGGCTTTTTAGTTTTAGGGTTTTGAAGGGATTTACGCATGACCACGTGGTGTAAATTCATCTAATGAGAAGATATAGTTCTTCACAACTTGTCCCAAAACCCTAATCATTACGAGAAGCCCTAAGACCACGTGGGGAAGTTTGTTCCTTTTGTCAGTTTCTTGTTCCATGAGAAAAAACTTGTGACATGTAAAGATTCTACCCGTATCCTACTCATTCTATGGTTTAATGTTACAGTTACCAATAATTATGTTGCCGCTAGCCAGAAGCCAAATCGGTCGTCTAGTTATTCAGCTAACCAAATGCCAAATCTGAATCCAAAAAAAAAAAAATCCTAGAATACTTACGAGATCAAGTCGTAGAATCTCATGGTATATTAAACGAGTATTTCAATTATGACATTTGTAGTTATCAATAGTAATTGTTTTAAATATGTATTACTATTAATCCAAATTTCTGAGATATATGGGGTGAACTAAATAGATGTAAACTGCAAGACATAAAATGTCACAAAAAGCCTAGGTTGCATGGAAGCTTCGTCATACGTCTGCTTCATGCTTCGGAATCGGATCGGAAACGGAAACTTGTGGAATCTCTCGGAATCTTGATTTCATTGCGCTTCCAAAAGAACATTTTTAAAAACACATTGAAAGCTTACGCTTCCATTTTGAAATCACGCTTCCGTTTTAAAAGATTCAATGTCATAAGTAGATAAAAATATAAGAAACATTATTTTTGTTTTTATATAATAGTGAAATAGAGAATAAAAATATACAAATATTAAAAGTAATATTATAAATTATCTTTATGCATTGAGGATTTATTAAAGATATATCATATATATTTAAATAGATTGTGTTAATTATATATAAAAGATTAAAAAAATAATTAGTATAATAATATCTTATAAACTTGATTTATGTATATTTTTTACGGTTTTAAGATAAATCATTTAAAATTATTATAAATGAATAAATCTTTTATTTTAAATTTGACTCTAATAATTTCTAGTCATATTTGTAATTTTTTATATTTTAATATGTGTATATATATACATATATAAATATACGCTTCCAACATGTTTATGCTTCCTAATTTTTTTTAAAAATCTCACTTCTACGCTTTCATACGATTCCGCTTCCGCGTATCCGCTTCCGTTTTCATGTAACATAGAAAAAGCTTCTATCCTTTTGAACTAGTATTAATTAATTATTTTATTGTATATGTAAAATATTTCTTGTAAACAATGTGATTTAACCAAGAGAGTTTTTGATTCAACGTATATATATGCTGGCCCAGTAACAATTTTTAGGTCCACCACTATATAAAAATGTGATTAGTAAAAGAAACTTTTAATAATTAGTATACTAGTAATCATAAATAATTCTGCCTAACTCTAATCTAAGTATATGCCTGACTTTAATCACTATGAAATAATATCATGTACCAAACGATCAATTATTTCATGCCATGAATCTTAAGTACAAAAATAATTGATGATTTGCAGTTCGACGTACGAATACTAACTCAACAAACTCAACTAGTAGTGGCAGTTATTAGTTTGGATTGTAATTTCACTGCTCACTTCAAGAGATAACTAAAAGTAAACCTAACGAGGAGTAGATATATGAACTTCCGAAAATTCGGAACGGATATTATCAGTTTTCATGAAAAAATTCTGGAATAATCATCAGCAACCATAAAATACATATATATGAGTTGACTGTATCAGTATGTATGTTAGTGTATGACTGTAAAAGTCAACTTTTCTGCAAAAAACAAATATGCACACCGACCCTCATGATTTCACAGTTGGGCAATTCAAGGCGTGTGAATAATTACATTTTATTTATATTTTACATTGCATATACTAANTAAAAGTCAACTTTTCTGCAAAAAACAAATATGCACACCGACCCTCATGATTTCACAGTTGGGCAATTCAAGGCGTGTGAATAATTACATTTTATTTATATTTTACATTGCATATACTAAAAATGTGAGATGTAGATGTAATTGGGAGTTATGATGACATGTTGGTTTATATGTCTTCTTCGGAACAATAATGCGAATTACAGTAGTAATCATAAGATAAAGAAAAGAATACAAATTAAAAGAAACTCATAAAAAGGCAAAAAAGTATTAAGTTTCTAGATCTGTGCATATTGTGTCTATATACAGTATTCACCGACATAAATTTTGTTTTAAGTGATGAAAAGAAAGTAAGACTTAATTAGTAAGATGGTGAAGTTGAATAATCACACTCGCATGGGTGATTAAGGGAATATTCAAAAGAATATGTATGTGAGAAGAAACTATCCAACTTTGCTTTGGCTGATGGGATACTTGACCACCACAAAGTCTTTCACCTGCACTGAGAAAGAACATTACATTTATATTCACATATTTTGATCAGAGAGTGTTATAAAGAAGTCTCTAAAACGTGTAATAATTGAGTTTTTATATTCTGTATTCAATATATATGTAAATGTCTTAAACCATAGAGGTTTCAAGATTTTTATAAAAAAGACCAGAAGATATTACAGAACATGCCTCTTCGTCAAAACCACTTGTGATATAACAGAAATCACAGTGGAGAAACACAAAAAAATAACACCTCTCTGCAACCTCACATTGTAACTTACTTTCTTTATTGAATCAAGGACAACTTCTGCAGGCAGAGCATGCAACAGAACCGATAACAGGTTCATGGAAGTGAGCTGGATCTGTATGTACTGGGGAACAAAATCGAACTTAATTAGCAATCTGCAAAGGACATACATCAATTATAGCATTTACTTTGGTAAAATGTACTAAGACTGTTTGATTTCTTTCTCATTTGATTCTGAAATCATGTGAAAAGCTTGTCCATTAAATAGTAATGGCTAACTTCTCATTGTCATTGAAATCAGTGTAATAGTAGAAAGGAATGATATAAACACTCACAGCTTCCTCCAACAACAATCATTCACGGACAAGTATACCAATGACCTCATAGCCTTGGCTTACTACTCTTCTCTACTCTCGCCTCCTGAGGACATTTTGTATACCAAGGGCTCTCTGGTTTTCATTCTTTTGGTCCCACAAGGCCTAGCTATTTTGCAATGTCAACTTGCTTTACAGTTCAAACATAGGTAGGTAGGGACCATTAGGACCTGAATGCAAATGCCAAGCTACAACCATCTTCATGGACACCCTCATCATACAAGAAGAAACTTTGATATGTTCGTTGTGGACAATTAGCACCTCCATCATTTTCACTTTTCAGAACCCAACACAAGAACCTCCTCAGCATCGCATACAATATGAAAGGTGTAATAGTGGTAGATCAATACAAATGTTGAGAGTATAACATTAACGGCATTCTCCTCACACTGTTCCAGTTCCTGACTTCAAGTAACGCAAAACCAGTTTGCACAATACATCTTTCTTAATATTATTCATCTACGGGCTTATTTTTTTCTTGTTCCATGAGAAAAAACTTGTGACATGTAAAGATTCTACCCGTATCCTACTCATTCTATGGTTTAATGTTACAGTTACCAATAATTATGTTGCCGCTAGCCAGAAGCCAAATCGGTCGTCTAGTTATTCATCTAACCAGATGCCAAATCTAAATCCAAAAAAGAAAAATCCTAGAATAATTACGAGATCAATTCGTAGAATTTCATGGTGTATTAAACGAGTATTTCAATTATGACATTTGTAGTTATCAATAGTAATTGTTTTAAATATGTGTTACTAGTAATCCAAATTTCTGAGATATATGGGGTGATCTAAATAGATGTAAACTGCAAGACATACAATGTCACAAAAAGCCTAGGTTGCATGGAAGTTTCGTCATACGTCCTCTTCCTGCTTCGGAATCGGAATCGGAAATGGAAGCTTGTGGAATCTCACAGAATCTCGATTCTATTGCGATTCCAAAAAAACATTTTTAAAAACATATTGGAAGCTAGCGCTTCCATTTTGGAATCACGCTTCCGTTTTAAAAGCTTCAGTGTCATAAGTAAATAAAAATATAAGAAACATTATTTTTGTTTTTATATAATAGTGAAATAGAGAATAAAAATATACAAATATTAAAAGTAATATTATAAATTATCTTTATGCATTGAGGATTTATTAAAGATATATCATATATACTTAAATAGATTGTGTTAATTATATATGAAAGATTAAAAAAAAATTAGTATAATAATATCTTATAAACTTGATTTATGTATATTTTCACGGTTTTAAGATAAAATCATTTAAAATTATTATAAATGAATAAATGTTTTATTTTAAATTTGACTCTAATAATTTCTAGTCATGTTTTTAATTTTTTTATATTTTCATATGTGTGTATATATACATATATAAATATATGCTTCCAACACGTTTACGCTTCCTATTTTTTTTTTAAAATCTCGCTTCTACGTTTCCATACGATTCTGCTCCCGCGTATTCGTTTCTGTTTCCATGTAACATAGAAAAAGCTTCTACCCTTTTGAACTAGTATTAATTAATTATTTTATTGTATATGTAAAATATTTCTTGTAAACAATGTGATTTAACCAAGTAAACAATGTGATTTAACCAAGAGAGTTTTAAGATTCAACGTATATATATGCTGGCCCAGTAAATAGTTTTTAGGTCCACCACTATATAAAAAATGTGATTAGTAAAAGAAACTTTTAATAATTAGTATACTAGTAATCATAAATAATTCTACCTAACTCTAATCTAAGTATATGCCTGACTTTAATCACTATGAAATAATATCATGTACCAAACGATCAATTATTTCATGCCATGAATCTTAAGTACAAAAATAATTGATGATTTGCAGTTCGACGTACGAATACTAACTCAACAAACTCAACTAGTAGTGGCAGTTATTAGTTTGGATTGTAATTTCACTGCTCATTTTAAGAGATAACTAAAAGTAAACCTAACGAGGAGTAGATATATGAAATTCCGAAAATTCGGAACGGATATTATCAGATTTCATGAAAACATTCTGGAATAATCATCAGCAACCATAAAATACATATATATGAGTTGACTGTATCAGTATGTATGTTAGTGTATGACTGTAAAAGTCAACTTTTCTGCAAAAAACAAATATGCACACCGACCCTCATGATTTCACAGTTGGGCAATTCAAGGCGTGTGAATAATTACATTTTATTTATATTTTACATTGCATATACTAANTAAAAGTCAACTTTTCTGCAAAAAACAAATATGCACACCGACCCTCATGATTTCACAGTTGGGCAATTCAAGGCGTGTGAATAATTACATTTTATTTATATTTTACATTGCATATACTAAAAATGTGAGATGTAGATGTAATTGGGAGTTATGATGACATGTTGGTTTATATGTCTTCTTCGGAACAATAATGCGAATTTCAGTAGTAATCATAAGATAAAGAAAAGAATACAAATTAAAAGAAACTCATAAAAAGGCAAAAAAGTATTAAGTTTCTAGATCTGTGCATATTGTGTCTATATACAGTATTCACCGACATAAATTTTGTTTTAAGTAAGTGATGAAAAGAAAGTAAGACTTAATTAGTAAGATGGTGAAGTTGAATAATCACACTCGCATGGGTGATTAAGGGAATATTCAAAAGAATATGTATGTGAGAAGAAACTATCCAACTTTGCTTTGGCTGATGGGATACTTGAGCACCACAAAAAAGTCTTTCACCTGCACTGAGAAAGAACATTACATTTATATTCACATATTTTGATCAAAGAGTGTTATAAAGAAGTCTGAAAAACGTGTAATAATTGAATTTTTATATTCTGGATTCAATATATATGTAAATGTCCTAAACCATAGAGGTTTCAAGATTTTTATAAAAAAGACCAGAAGATATTACAGAACATGCCTCTTCGTCAAAACCACTTGTGATATAACAGAAATCACAGTGGAGAAACACAAAAAAAAACACCTCTCTGCAACCTCACATTGAAACTTACTTTCTTTATTGAAGCAAGGACAACTTCTGCAGGCAGAGCATGCAACAGAACCGAGAACAGGTTCATGGAAGTGAGCTGGATCTGTATGTACTGGGGAACAAAATCGAACTTAATTAGCAATCTGCAAAGGACATACATCAATTATAGCATTTACTTTGGTAAAATGTACTAAGACTGTTTGATTTCTTTCTCATTTGATTCTGAAATCATGTGAAAAGCTTGTCCATCTTGAAGAGCTTGTCCATTAAATAGTAATGGCTAACTTCTCCTTGTCATTGAAATCAGTGTAATAGTTGAAAGGAATGATATAAACACTCACAGCTTCCTCCAACAACAATCATTCACGGACAAGTATACCAATGACCTCATAGCCTTGGCTTACTACTCTTCTCTACTCTCGCCTCCTGAGGACATTTTGTATACCAAGGGCTCTGTGGTTTTCATTCTTTTGGTCCCACAAGGCCTAGCTTTTTGGCAATGTCTCCTTGAATCCTATGGATCTCTGAAGACATCACAACCTCAAAGAAGCCGCCACATGTTTCAGAAAACTTGGTTGTTGATTTGTGTGAGAAGGGTGGTTTTGCCTACTCCACCCATGCCATATATACCCAAAATCTTGACTTTATATTATTTATCACTCACGCAAAACCAGTTTGCACAATACATCTTTCTTTATATTATTCATCTACAGGCTTATTAAGGTATAATACATAACACACAAATATATATATATAAGTAAATACAGGATAATTTTTATGTAAAGTTTCTTGAGAGTAATGAAATTCACACCAAACAACCAATAAACATATAATATTAGAATAGATATGAACATAGGGAAAATAAATTGATTAGAACAGAGTAGCAGACCAATATGAGAGTTGAGGCAGCTTAATTTTGGAAACTTGTTGTGGCTCTATAGAGGGAATTAGGATTGATGCAACGTAGGAAACGCTCTTTAGTAGCTTCGTCCTCCCACTCAACCTCATCTCTATAGTATTGTTCTCCATTATGTACGGCAAGATCTATGCTGCCGCCACTTCTGGAATCCAATGGAAGCTTTCTCAGATTTGGACAGTTATATATGCTAAATTCCCTCAAACGTGGGAAAGGGAGAGGAATCCAGTAGATACTCTTCAGCTTTGGCAAACCACACACTTGGAAAAACTCTAGTTTCCAAAAAGGAATGATAGTACCTGCCTCCTCCTCTGTCAGAATATTCACAGCTTTTTCTTTGCTGATTATATCTTCTACTTGATTTAAACTATCAATTTCAAGAGCCTTAAGGTTTGGTGCCAACAGAAGCCATGTCAAGCACCAGCTTTCACGATACATCTCTCTTTATCCTTCCCAAAATCAGATACAATCCACAATGCCATCTCTCTAACCACATCATGCACTCTCACGTATAATTCACATTCTTCTTCTTCAGTCAGCAAACAAGCATGTATAAGGGTATCAATTATTCCATAACCCTCGCTTTTAGCCTTCTTTAAACCTTGAGTTTCGTCTATGAATCCTTCGCATATCCAATAATCTACCAACTTCTCCTTTTCAATTGATACATCTTCTGGAAACAGAGCGCAGTATAGAAAACAAGACTTGACATGCTCACCCTTGAGGCTATCGTAGCTATACTTCAAGACTGGAAGAATATGGTCCTCCATACCAGGAAACTCTGCAGCAGAAGAAGCGAGCGTGTCGACGGCTTGTTCCCATTCTTCCACCGTCCTCTTGGACGCCATATTTTCACCGATGATGTTCAGCACCAACGGTAAACCATGACATTTTTCAGCAACTTGACGAGCGAGGTCAAGAATATCTGGGTGGCTCTCTAATGTAAAGGCATCTCCACACTGCAAATATCTGCGATTTGCAAAATATGAAACAAGGATGTTAAGATTTTAAGAGTTTGTGAATGAGTTCATTTTTTTAAGTCCAGGTCGTCGCTATATTTAATAAACGATGATGCTAAGCATGCTAGCTGTACGCGTTATTAAAATGGTTCTATGGTTTTTTTTAATTCTGCTAAATAATAGAGAAAGTTGGTACGTAAATAATAGATATGATTGTTTGACTTTTATGCATGTTGAAATTTTTTCATGATCAAAACGTTAAAGAACCTTTTTTCTTATGGAAAGATTAGAGAATCCAGAGTCCACAACCCCCAAAACCGGCGTATTTCATCCTATAGAACCTGTTTACAAAACCTGGTTTAGAATAGAGATAGGGTCACAATACATAGAATGCAAATGAGATTAGCAGATGCATACTTTCGTTTGGTTAGCAGTCCTTGTAACATTTGTGGCTCTCAGTCCTCGCTCATTAACTGAGTGAAGGTAACAAACAAAGTGCAGAGAGCTTTCTCAGCTTTGGACTACAGTAATTACCCATCAGATATGGATTCAGGACTAAAGGAATTGTATGGTATGGGAGGAGTAGGCAAAATCCTACTTCGATCTTACAGACCATCCACAACCTTATAAATCTAGCATCTGTCTCACAACATTTTATTGTTGATCTGCGTGAGAGGTGTGATTTTGCCACTTCACCCATACCTACAGACGCGTAATCTCGAATCCATGATTAAAGTTTTCAAATATTTTATTCACTGAACCCTACCTAACACATCATACATTCGATGCAATCATGCAAAAGAATGTGAATTGATCCGTTACGAAGCCTAGAACGCGAAGCTAACTAACTAAGTAGACAACTGTTATTACACCAGGAGTACCTGTGTTACGAGGTTTAATTCATCATCTATGTATTGTCCGAGCTTATCTTCCATATCCTAGCCTCCCTAGCTTAACCCTCGATGAAAGATCAACATGAGTGACCATATCAAGAGAGTTATATTCATTCATAATCTCATCATCAAGAATCTTTCTATTGTTATCTCTTGATTAGAGGTTTTTGTGTGTTTTGTCTTTGGGTAGATTCCCTTGAGGCCTTGAACAGCATGTACTATATATAACGAAACCGTCCATAAACTATGTGGCATCAAAAACTGTGTTCTTGAGAGGTTTCGGTAAGACTCCAAAACCAGTATCTCATCATTGTCTCATTTCACCGGGTTCCTAATTTTTGCATGTTAAGTCGAGGTCTGGGCATAATTGATGTCTCTATAAATGGAAGTTATTTTTTGTTTGTTTGTGTTATCAAACAATCACATAAACTGCTTTTGCGGTAATTTGAAATAATTCGCAACTCGTGATTCCTTGGAACAAACACCAGATACTAGACTGTGTATATCAGAACATGCAGTCATGCAGAGTATGTATCTTTTTTCTTTTTCTTTTTGGAACTCAAAGAGTATGTATCTATCAAATCAAATTTTGAAACTAACGTGATTGCATCGGATTTAAAGGTAATGTGTTGCCTTACCATCTATATAACAGACCTACCACTACAAGAATCAAGCAAGAACCCAGGGCGCCAAGCCAAAAACTAACATAACAAGATACTACAATCTCAGAGCATAAGCTGTTTCAAAATTGCCCTGATCCAGAACTTCTAATGTGATTCATTGCACAAGGTAGGATAATCCAACACTACATCATTAGCTTCCACACCCTGTGAAGGATACCAAAACGTATAAGATCTACCAACACGACAATCCTGTGTGAAACAAGTAGACTTGAACGGGATAATACTCTTACGTATGATGCAGAACATGAAACCAAGTCGACGAACACAGTTCGTTATTAAAAAAAGAGCACCATTTGGACTCAATTAAATTAACAACAAACGCATAACGATTAAAAAACTTCAACCGAATCACCACCACACAAAACATCTCCATAACAAACAAACAAAAAACAACAATAAAATTAATACATTTCAAAAGCAAAAAAAAAAGAGATCTCACTTAGCAACCATCCTTGCAATAAAATCCTCATACTTAATCTTCCCATCAGATCCAACCTCCACCTCCTTAATCCACTCATCAAACTCACTCCCCTCCAACTTCTCCCCAATACTCGTCAAAATATGCCTCAGATCCGCCACCCCAACGAACCCACTCCCTTCCTTGTCAAGCACCTTGAACGCGTCCCTCAGCTGCCGATCGAACGGCTCCGTCTTCAGATGCCTCGCCATCAGGTCGAGGAACCTCTCGAAATCGAACGGGGACGAGAGGCTCTCCGAGGCCGTTATGGATTTCAACTGCGCTTGCGTCGGGTTCCCGCCGAGGGATCGCATCAGGATCCCGAGCTCTGAGGGGGCGATTTTGCCGTCGCCGTCTGTGTCGAAGAGCGTGAAGGCTTCCTTCATTGAGGAGACCTGGTCGTCGCTTAGACCGTCCTTGCCCATGGCTCTCGTGTTGTGATTCCGGGTTTTCGGGTTTGATTCCGGGTCGTGATTTCTTTGATTCTTTTTTTTTTTTTTTTGGGACAGTGAGATTGGGATTGGAGTGTGTGTGTGTGTGGTGGCGTTTTGGAGGTTTTTAAATGAGCATTTCTAGATCTGAGGCCCATTAAACTCTGGCCCATCTTGTTTATGTAAGTTCCGGTTATCTGTTTATAACCCCAAGCCCAATTAGTCAAACATTAGAGCCTCGTATGATGTAATCTAAAAACTCAACTAGTTAAAATCGAAAGAGGCTTTCTAGAAGTAAATTTGTAACTTTTACTTGAAAATTTTTAGTTATCCATACGTAAAGATGTGTTCGTTTACTTTGGATCTGTACTGGTATATCTGTTTTCTATGTTTGTTTTGTTATTTTTCATTGTTAAGAGTTTTTTGCCTAAAGGGTTTAATAATAAAATTCAGAATTAAAAGAAAAAAGTATTTCCTTAATCATACTTAAAAAGTCATTTTAAAAAAGGAACATTTGCTCCTATAACCATAAAAAAAAATATAAATACACTAAATAACTAAAATCACATTATCTTTACTCTTCTTTCTTCCTATCTCTCTCTACTCTCTCTTAAAATCTAATTTTTTTTTCTAGCTATTTGATAAATAATCCCAAAAAAATTCAAATGTGAAGAAGAAAAGGTTGTATGACTGAAAATGTACGTTGGGGGAAGTACAATATAGGAGAAAGAACAGATGACGATTGCCTTTTGTCTTAATCAAAAGTTCTCTGCGGTGTGTTGGGCAGTCCGGAACCTGAGCCCTCTGACCTGTAACTACGACCAGTGATATTTGTCTCAATTGTAAAGATAAATAAATTAAAAATGGCGTCACGTGCACATGATCCAACCGGTGAATATGGACATGTCATGCAAAAGTCAGCTGAGACCAAAACCAGAAACCCTTCTAAATTTATTAGTTTTTGGACGATCGTACTCTCTCATGTTTAGTTTTCCCTTGCCATCTCAGTTCTCATGCTTAGTTATTAGTAATTTCAAAACCATATAATCACATGAAATATATATTGCGAATTAAAGTTTTTTTTTTTTGGTAATCAACGCAAATTAAAGTTGAGAGCTGGAGACCAATGAGTAATTAAGTCACACCAATCTAACAAGTCATAGGCCAAATAGATGATAGATGATTTAGTTTGCTAATGTGTGTCTACCAATCTCATAAATGAGGTAGCTGGATTTGCATTTGATGCTCTCTTCTCACCAAGTATTTAATGTGACAATTCCCCCTACTCTAATATTTATTGCTAAAGCAAACAGACAATAAATACTGACTTTCATATCTCATTTAAACCAATCTAAATGTCTATGCCTTCTTTCACATTCATGAAGCTACTGAATTATTGAAGCTCATTAAATTTTTATTTATGAAAAAACAGTCTTCCAAATATTTCGAGGCTAGAGATACGATTCAAACTAATTGGTTGTAGTTACCACTTACCACTATGGGCTAAATATACTTGTGGATTTTAATGGAAGAAGAAATAGAATACAAACATTAAATGCATATGTAACGCAAACTGCATTTATTGAATAGAGCAAAATTTTGTACACTTTATATTAAAAATGAAAAGATTGAAAAAGAAAAAAAAATATGTGTATCACTCTCTTTTTTTCTTTCTCTGACGGTGACTGTCGTTATACCCGTAAATACGCACCTACGTGTATGTCTGTATAGATTTGTATCTTGTATGATTACACGTACAGTAAATGTTAAGCAAGACACTAAAATAAATCAAAGTTCCCTGCGCAAAATCATTATACAGAACAGATCTTATTTTGAGCTGTGCGTTTACCACTAAACCCTTGTCACCTTGTATTTAGTTATTATTTCTTCAACTGAATTTATTTATTCGCGCAACAGATTTTTTTTTTCCCTTAAAGACAAAATGCATTTGTTCTTTTTATTTTTTTTTATCAAAATGTATTTGTTCTTCTGTTATTTGCGCAAGTAGCTTTTAGCAAAACTCTCTGATTGTTTCAGAAGATATGATCACAAGCTGACGAGAATCTCGTCACTGAAAATGAAAAGAGAGAAATTCAAACATCCCCTTTACATATCTAAGGAAACCAGTAATCATTACATTTTATATAGACATAAAATACACACGTAAGTCTATATAATCTTGACTTAGAAACTTGAAAAGTCTTGGCATAAAAAGAAAAAAAAAAGAAACATGAAAGTAACACTAGAATAAGTGCTTAGAGCACCTCCAATGGTGTTACTCACCATTGGAGTCCTTAGGATTAAATTAATATTTTTTATTTTTTAGGGAATAGTTAAGGACCCTAATAGAAAATATATCTCCAATGGTGTTTCTATTATGGAATCCTTAGTTAACCACACCTCTTTGTTTGTAAACTTCTGCTTACTAGATCATTATGGCAAGATAGGTAAAATCACAGCAATAAAAACGTTCAACAACTCTCGAACAAAAAAAAGAAATGAAGCAATCACTCACCATAGAAGCATAGTCCTCCTCCTGTGATTAGGAGTATTGAAGCAAAAATATCCACATACACCTACACAGTACACAAGAAGTTAATTTATAAGAAGACAAAGAACTTTTATAAATAAGCAGCGTGTGATTGTAGCACATTACCTCAGCCAATAATGAAGGATCTGCAGAATTATCTCCAGAACAAAGTTTGAGACAGTTGGTTTGCTGGACTGAGCTTGATCAGAAACTGGATCTTTCAACGGTTCATTATTAGAAGCAAGACCATGTCCATTGTTAACAAATCTAGAGGATTCACTACTAGTAAGAGGACCACCAGATGCTAGGCCATACATTTTTAGCAGCAGCAACAAGTGGAGCAGAGGCACGTGGAGGCTGAGCTAGGAGAATAGTGTACCTCCTCATGCTCAGCTGGTGAAGAGCATTGGAGAAGTCTCTATCAACGGAGATGAGCATGAAGTTGGCTGGTGCAGGGTTGTCTACAGCCCACAATAACATATCTACTAGTATCTTCTTATCACTCGCATCTTTAACTCCTGTTAAAACCACCCAAAACAGCACGAAAAACTTAAATCCTTCATGTTCAGACACTAAAAAAATCAACCGATGTGATCACACTTAACACACCTTAGACTAATATATAAACAAAAACTGTGAATGAAGCTAACATAACTTATCACAGATAAAGAAAATGTAGAGCAACTCCACAGTAAATGTGATGAAACCTAAGTAAATTTTTACATTTGTATAGCAAAGATCGCTGTAAAAGTATTGATCTTGATTCTTGGATCATCATCAGGTAAGCACCAAAGATCCCACTTTTCAAGAAAGATGGACAAATTAAAAAAAAAAAGAACTTTGGTACCTGCAGGGACGTGATGAAGACCAACACCAGTTGAAGACAATGCTTGCTGAACAGGGTGAGGGATCAGATTAGTGTCTCCATAGGCAGAGATTGAGACAGGACCACCGTAGTTCATATTCAACAAAGCAGTAGTTCATATTCAACAAAGCAGAATCCAATTGGGTTGCTTGGACTTCTTCACAGGATCTTCAATTCAGTATTGGCTGCTATCGAAAACAGAGTCTCCGTTGACGGAAGTGGCTTCGTCTAGATTCGTGAGATGGAGATTAGTATTCGCAGAGATCGCGGCCAGAGTTGATGTTGTTGATGTCAACAGCAACAGACACGGAGAAGAGAGAGAGAGAGAGAAAGTGCCAGGTAGATAAGGATTCAATCCTTCTAGTCCCTAATTAAGGATTGCTCCTTAGTAAATGGTTTATTATTGATTTTCTTTTAATCTGATTTACCTAGGTTTTGCTGCTAAGGATCTGTTAAATACCCCCATTGCACTTGCTCTTATGAAAACATGCAGAGCTAACTAAACAAGATTAACTAGTAGAAAAACGAATGAAAAGAACAAACGCCAATGAAACATATAAGCTTTATAGTCTTGAACTATTTTGAATGATCGATGTGTGAAACTAGTTTTGAATAACATGGAATAATTTTTGATTGTCACTCTAATATTGAATTGAAACGTGTATACAAAGACATAATATATTAGAACAAGAGAATACAACATGTCTACATAGTCTTCATCTTGGATTTAGCTTGAACTAAAGATGGAAACAAATTTAAAATTCAACCAAGCTTACCGGCACAAAACCAAAAAGAAACAAGATCATCATTCTACTATGATTCTAGCACTTCTCTTTTTTTTTTTCTTAGCAAAATGACTTAATAACAATTTATATTATCATGAGATAGTGTCTACATATAAAAATGGGATACTAAAAGCAAACAAGAGAGAGACCAAAAGGAGAAAAAGAAATGGCTCCTTCTTCTTCATCTTCTCCTTCCAAATCTCCTGTTCTATCTCTTCACAAAGCCCTCCACTTCACTCCTGTAAGTCAGAACTCAATCCCCCTCTTGTGTTGTTTGCTGGTAAAAATCAAGAAATTAGTCAACACAGACGAGGAAACACATACCTCAAACTAGTTTTGTTTTGTCTTTGCTCTGACCAAAAAACACTCATATTTTGTTACTTGCAAATTCTTAAAATCAAGAAATTCTGTTTCTCATTTTGGTAATAATTCTCACTGATTAAATAAAACGAAAAATCATATCTTACTATGCTCTCGCAGATTCCGGAATGCGAAGAAGAGGATCTCCACGAAGAACGATACAAAAACAGAGCAACACCAAGCAGCAATGGTGGTTCTTCCACCACTCCAAACCACCACCACCAACACACTCCAACGCCTCTCCACCACAAAGGAAAACCCAAAAACAAAAAACGACATGACGACAACGACGACGAAGACAGAGGCTCCGTCTCATGCAACAACTGTCGTCCTCACCATTCTCACCGCGAAAAATTCTCCGTCGTGCCTCTCGAAACCCACAACAACCATTCCTTCATCTCAAGCCCCAACCTCATAATCAAATCAATCTTTCAATCCCTCACACGTAAAAGCCCCAAACTCTCTTCCGCAGCGTCATCTCTTCCACCGCGCTCTTCCTCCTCCTCCTCCGCCGCCGCCGCCGCCGAGGCTTCCAGAGAAGAGCAGTGGCGGTTAGCCGTGGCGGAGCTTTCTCATAAACTAATACAAACCACGAAGAAGAAAGAAGACGCTGTCACAGAAGCTTCAAAGTTGAAAACTTCCATGACAGAGCTCGAGAAGAAGCTCAACAAGCTCGAGGTTTACTGCCACAACCTCAAGTCAGGTCTCGACGAGTGTAGTAGCAAAAATAAGAAACAGAGTGCTCTGTTTAACAACATGGAAAAACAGAGTGCTCTGTTTAACGACAAGGAAAAACAGAGTGCTCTGTTTAACGACAAGGAAAAACAGAGTGTTCTGTTTAACGACAAGGAAAAACAGAGTGTTCTGTTTCAAAAAGACGGATTCAACGACAAGATCATCCGGCAGTTCCTAGTCTCAGTGTCGGAATCTCGAACTTCGATAAGGGCTTTAAGCAGAGCTTTGGCCTCGCAGCTACGAACCGTCGGCGGGAAAGTATACGAGCGGCTCTCTCTCCTACTCCAACATTTCGACGTAAAGGTCAACTCTTTCGCGAAAAACCCGAAGAGCTTGATCCTTTACCTCGAAGCGATTCTGAGCAGAGCCTTCTTCGAGGACTTCGAAGCTTCCGGGTTTCAGAAAAACGGGTCGACCCGGATTCTGAACCCGGTTGATCGTTGCGAGTCCAATTACGCTTTGTTCGAAGTCTTGAAGGAGCTGACGTGGGAGGAGGTTTTGAGCAGAGGAACGAAGCATTTCTCAGAGGAGTTTAGCATGTTCTGTGACAGGAAAATGAGCGACGTCGTTTCGATGCTTTGTTGGAACAGAGCCTGGCCTGAACCGCTTTTACAGGTGAAAAACGGTTTATTTTGATTTATTTGGTTTATTGAAAACCAATTGAACTGGTTTTTCTTTTTTGGTTTGTAGGCGTTTTTTGGTGCGTCGAAGAGTGTTTGGTTGGTTCATCTATTAGCTAACTCGATGAACCCGGGTTTCCAAATCTTTCGTGTGGAGAAAAATGACCGGTTTGATCCGGTTTACATGGAGGAAACTGGCGGGGAGAGGTTTAAGGATCTGGTTCGAGCTATGGTTCAACCTGGATTTTATGTGCATGGTAGTGTGGTTAAGTGCAAGGTGGTTTGCAAGCATTACAGCACCGTTGAAGAAGAAATAGTCGAAAACGGTGTGGTAAAGGAATGTAATAAAAACGAGAAGAGTTTTGATTAGCATTTGTAGCCCATTAGGAGGTTAATTACATTGATCAATGAGTTATAAAATTGGTTTGGTTTGGGTTTGTGAGCATGTAATTAAAATTTAGAGATGAGTTTTGTTTAAAACTGGTAATGACGTTACAGTAAATTTGCATAAGAATCGATTTTGTGAATGTATATATTTTTGGTTTCCTGCAAAGTGATTGTAGAACTAAGCAACAACGACACTTTGAGACCAAATAGACACTAAACAAGCTTCTAGTTTTGAGCATATTTGTATTTCATTTCTGTGTAGGAACAGGTTATGAGAACACAACATAGTTGGGGTAGTTTGGTTTTGATTTGAAGAACATGATGAAATGAAAATCAAAGGTTTAAAATTTGATGGATGATTCATGTCTCATAAAGTTTGCATACTACAGAAGTTCAAAATGTGTCATAGTTTGCACACCCATATAGTTTTGTAAACCAACTGAGTTTTAGATCTTTGGCTATTGTCTTTTCTTTTGGTCAATTCAACAATCCGTTACTTGAATAAATTTTTTTTAAAAAAAAGCCAAACACAGAGCATGATTGTATAACAACAATCAGAAAGGAGCTTAGACTTAACACTTAAGTAGTAGTACTATTTAGCTTTGGGGTGGTCAATAGAGTCTCTGGTGAGCTGTTCTTCAGCTTTCCTCTTCTTCTTTGTTACTGACACCAAACTCTTGACGTAGGAGATGTAACTGTCCACATTGAACTTCCGTTTGCAACCCGCGTAGTTCATGTACCTTATCTTCCCAAACACCGGCCTCTCTTTCCATCCCTAAAGCCCCCATCAAACACACACAAAATCATATTCAATGACTCGAAAATATATATATTCTCCAATCAAGTAAGAGTAGGAGAAAGCAAAAGAACCTGATCGTGAACGCCGCATATGGACCACATACACCCAACATATCCACTCGGGTCACGACCATCTATCTCATACTACATCAACATACCAACAAAAAAAAACTAAGAAACAAGAATGAAAAAATCAATGGAAGATACAGTTAAATAATGGTCATAAGTCAACCTTGTTGTTTAGATAGATGGATATTGAGAGAGCCTCTTCAGGTCCTTTGGTCCATTCTAGAATCTTCTTTGCCCAATACATTCTGCAAGTAGCGTTGATAAAATGTCATTTTCACTATCATTGGTTTCAAAAGCACAGCTAAATGAATATATATGACTTTACTTGCCTCATGAAACCGTGCATTTTCCCCTGATAAACCATCTCTAACTGTGAAGCATTCCATAGCTGCTCAACAACAACAAAAGCTTAAAATGCAGTGAAGAAACAAATCTACAGACTAGAATTCGAGTGATGATGATTAGTGACTTACAAGATCTGCTGTGAGTCCCTTCTCTAACTGCTCCAACCTACAGTTTCAATACCCTTTATAGCGTAAATAAAACTATAGATTTATTTCCAAATAAGGGACTAAAACGGCTAAAACATTTACGAGTAAGTGTGTTCTCTCTTATCAGAAGCATGATCCATCAACGACTTGCGTGCCCACTCCCAAGCTCCCTCCAACGAATCATAGTGAGGTTGATAGTAGCAAAAGTTGTCCGAGAGTTCTCTTCGCACGATCAATTCTTCCAAGAACGTATCAACTGCCTTTTAGGAACAAATAAAGTAAGTGAGAACAAGGGGTAAAAGAAAGAGAAAACTACATTCAAAAGTGTTGATAGGGTTATCAACCTGAGGGTAAGTACTCCGCACTTTTCGTGCCTCTAAGGCACACCGTTGAGCAGATATCTGTCCAAAATGTAGATAAGGAGAGAGACCAGAGAGTGCTTTCGGCTTCACAGGATTATTCCTATCAGTTGAATAGTTCCTCAACCTTTTCGTCAAAAACCCATCTTTGCTCCCCATCAATACTTCCATGCCAGCATCTTCTCCAGGCACACACCATTCAACTTCAGGAACTTCTGCACCCTCCCTGTCCACACATCATGAAATTTGAATGCCAAAAGAAGTAACTTAGCAACTGATAAAACTCTATTAAGCAGCAACTAACCTTACAACTTTATCGATGAGACTATCCCAATCAACCACCTTATCAACCATCCCTACCCACTTCTTCCTTGGCGGTTCAATCTTAGGAAACTCAATAAGGTACTCAGGCAACAGCTTGTTGATCTTACCCCGTAATGTTCTAGCACTATACTCCAACTTCTCCGAAGCAACCCACATTGGAACCACATTATGAGCATCAACTTCATGCACTGCTAATGAATCACTAGTCCTCTTCACAACCTCATCTCTACACCTTCTTATCTCCCGTAAAGGCGAGAAGTCAGTAACCAAATGCGAACCTCCACACTCTCTCATAAATTCAGGAATCGTCTCCATTGCATCTCCCTTAAATATATATCACACCAAAAAAAAAAAAAAAAAAAGTTCATCTTTTCCCCTTTAATAACAATCAAACCCTAACTTGAGACAAAACCAATGTAGAAACCCTAAAGTAAGAATCTTTTTAAATGGGTGACGTGTCAAATTGAGATATGATTTCACCTGTAACAGAAAAAACGGAATTTGAAGAGATTCGATTTGACGGTGGAGCTTGCGGAGACCTTTTAACATAAACCCTAATTGCCTCGCCTTTGCGCCGAGAAATTGATCGAATAGATTGAACACGACGGCCACCGGGGCGTTGGTTCTGTTCGCCAGATCGACGGCGTGGATCAGAGCCCAGTTATCTCTCAGCCGTTGATCTCTGAACATCCAGTAAACTACGGGACCCGGAGATTGGTCCGACGGTCGACGAGAGCCTGCCTTGAGGACCCGGATCCGACCCGGTTGAAGAGACATTGCCGACGACATACGACGATTGAGGATTTTGAGGATTTGGCTAACGTGCGCTGTTTGTGGGAAGGTGTTGCAGAGGAGGAGGATAACTTGCGCAGGAGATAGTGGCTCTTCGAAAAATGGAGGGAAGTTAATACACTGGTTGAGTTTTGTGGTATGAATTGATCTACGTGGATGGTCTAGCTTATTAACACGTGTCGGATTTTAATTGCTTAAGCTCCTTGATCTACCCCACGAGTTACGAGATTGTTTCTTCGCCACTTGTCCACCATAGCTTTGTGAGGCCGATAATGTGACGTATGGATTGGCCAAACGGGCCTTTGTGTTTGTTTGAAGTAAGCCCATTAAAGTTTTAATGAAACAAGTTGGAGATTATAAAGGGGAAAATATCATAAAAAAACCTTAGAAGTGGCACTCACTAGCACTTTAAACCTTGAACTTATTTAACTAACATATTGAACATTCAACTTGACATTTGTATCACAAAAAACCTTCAACTTGGCTTACTTGTTCGTCAAGTTAAAATTATGACTTGTTAACCTACAATAGTAGGTCACATGTTATTTTTTAATTTTATTTAATTAATAAATACGATTAACAATAAAAAATTAATAAAATTAGAAAATAACAGAAAAAATCTAAAACTGAATTTAATAAAAACCAAAATCTCTTCTTAAATTTTTTTTTAACGTGCAATTTTTCAAAAATGTTTGTTTTAAAGTACAGAAAAATTCAAAAATCTTAATTTAAAAAAAATTCAAAATATTTTCTTAAGAATTTACAAGTGTTTTATTTTTATTCTAAATGAAATTTTTTGATATATGAGTGTATATTTTTATAAACTATATCAATACTATTAAAAGGGAATGAGTCTTAAAAAATCTATCTATGAAAATTGTTTAGACCTTTTTTTTAATATTTTGGTCTTCCCCTTTATTTTCTCTAACCATACGACCTTATTATTAATGGTCATATTAATAGCAACTAAAGCAATTTTATTCTCCCCCTAATTATTTTAATGTATCTTACTAATAATTTAATACCTTGATAGATGTTTTTTTATTTTGTTAATAAAAAACGACAACTATATGATGATTTCGATATGAACATTTTAACTTTTAATACAACTTTTTCAATATCAAAGATAACCTCTAACTCATATTTATTTGTATGTTATTATTATTAACTAAACATTCAAAAAGCTTATAAGGCAAATGCTTTAAAATGTTATTCAAAAATAAACAGTGTGGATATACCACTAGTAAAAGAAGCACTTTTCCTCATATCAGAATTAATAATAATGTTTTGTAAGTTTTAAACGTTTAATTTTGTTGATATCTTTAACGATGATAATTTCTTATATAAAAATAACAATGATTTTGACACTATTGTCATTAGCGATATAACCAAATATGTTATTCTTAATAATGATATGACAAAGAGTGTTCAAGTTAATGGTGATAATGTTCAAAATTATTTAATTTTTTTTGTGAGAATATTTAATAGTTTTTAGATGATTTTTTTTTTAAAAACAGTTTTGAATTTGCAAAATTTACAATTTAAAAACTTTGAAGTTTAATATGATTTTTTATTAAATTCAATTTTAGAATTTTTTTCTGTAATTTTCAAAATTTATTTAGGTTTTTTATTGTTAATTGCAATTATTAATTTAAAAAACAAAAAAAAAAAACATGTGACCTATTATTGTAGGTTAACAAGTCACAATTTTAACTTGACGAACAAGTAAGCCAAGTTGAAGGTTTTTTGTGATACAAATGTCAAGTTGAATGTTTAATATGCTAGTTAAATAAGTTCAAGGTTTAAAGTGCTAGTGAGTGTCACTTTGAAGGTTTTTTATGCTATTTTCCCGATTATAAAAGTACCGTTGCAGCTTTTGATTATTCGTTTAATGAAGTCGAACCCTGTCACAAAATCGTCTGATTCTTTGACAACATTTTTGTGACGTATACATGTTCTTTACATTCTTCAAATCCAAATCCATCGTTTTGGTATGTATATATATCATATAGGCTGAAATGTCCTAACATATACTTTGATTTTCTTTTTGTAATTGTGTTATTTTAATTGCTAATGAGATAAACGAGCAAGTCATTTAACGAGTCAAAACTTATATATGTGGCTGCTTAAATAATTAATGATTAAAGAAAACAATGGCTCTAACTGGTGACCATTAAAATAGGAATATGAATGAGTAGAAAAATAATAAGTAGGAACAAAATAAAAGGAATAAAAAAAGAATATTTATTACTTTGGTTCCATATCAATTTTGATAAGGAATGTTTTTGTTCTATAATTCCTTAGAATTCAAGGAATGACAAGGAATCATACGCAGTAAATATTCCTTATGAATGGTGTATTTTTTGAGGAATAAGTAGGAATTGGTTATTCCCCTTTGTTCCCTATGTTACCATTTAGACCCAATATGTATTGACCTATATAGTATTGGCTCATCATTTTTCAAATAGTAAAAGTTACTTAGAACAAATTGTTTCTTCACTTGCTCAATCGTGCTTATCTAGGGCTACTCATATTAATCTCTCAAATGCATGATTGAGACATACCTTTTCTTATCATTATACTTCTCTTATACTTTAATACATATTCATCTTTCATTTTGTATCATGAGGTATAATAACCACTCTTTCCAAATAATATATTTTAATAACCTTTCTTTCTGTATAATATATTTTAAAAACCACAAAAAATAATCACTAGTCTGCTCTCTTTGTTCCAGTGAGTTCTGACCAAGCACATACAGATAGAACTAGATCTCTTTCCGACTAATATATACGCTAAAAGTAACGAACACGTTTGGGTTGGGTAGACCTAATGACAGCCATGTAGCAGTACACAAGACCACTGTCATATATACCTGATGATTAATCTAATAATTTTATAGGGGACATTTTTTTGTAGGGACAAATTTTGATAACTAAGGAATTAAAGTGATGGATTATATGTATTTGTTTGTTTGACTTTGTCGTATATATATTTTCTCATCTACTGTGACAAAAAACGTAATCAACTATGGTAGCTAATAATGTGTCCTAAACCAGCCAATTCAAAAGTGTAATCATAATTAACACAATCGTAATGATAAAGATACAGATAGCATGGTTGTATTGACAATTAACGATATAGTGCGAAAGAGTGAAACCTAACCAGTTATTTAAATAAATATTTGTATATAAATAAAAATGACAATATTAATATCCATGCATGTTACAAAATATCACACACAAACAAAATAATAATAACAATCTTCCGTGAAAATGAATAATCCAACTGCAGGTATATATGTAGGCACCTCTTTTGAATTTATAAAGGAATAAAGATAGCACATTATATATTTATTTCAACTATAATTCGTATAGTTGTTAGACAGTTAGTTCTCGAAGCAAGTTTAAATTTTTATCGCGAGATAGTGCAAAATAGAAGCAATCATTGGGATAGTGTTTTAGCATAGGTGTTTTTCATACAACCATTATTTTTATTGTAATACATATATAGACAATATAATATACTGATTTTTCTCTAAAGATTGTTTGCTTTAATAATTGAAAATCAAAATGATGTTTTATCGTCGGAGATGGGGTTGTAATCATTCGTACGTTGTGTCATCAAAATGATGTTTTTCACTGTTTTTCGTAAAATAATATTTACCTTCAGAGTATGTACATGTTATACAATCATTTTATAACTATACTTAAAACAATTTACAGATAACGTCACTCATGAGGAACTATTGCGTCATAAACTACTGAGATATACCGCCAAGATTCTGGTCAAAGAAGAGAAAATTTGACCGCACTGCCAGACACACGAGGAAATAATTCAGAATGTTGTCAGTGCAACGACCTAGTTCTTTTTTCACCGGGTGGAGAGACATTATTAGCTGCGTCTCCGACAACCGTGTATCTTGAACATTGCAGTAACACCTGTCCCAATTAGACTGGAGTATCAATGGCAGTAAATTACCTAAACATCAAGCTGCCACCACTCAGTGGAGCCACTGATCTTGAGACATGCAGGCTCATCAGTAGCGCAATCAACTGCCCACAATGTTTTACGCAAAGCATCGTTAAAAACATACCTAGGTAATACCATATTCTAAGAAGGTTGTGCACTATAAAAATGTGCACTATAGAGTTTGTTTTATCTTGGAAATGATTTATATGCATTAAGAGTGTAGTTTACGAAAAGCTGAAAAATGTATGTAAAATGATTGTATTGTCTAGTATAATTTAACTTAATTTTGGTGTAGAGAAAAAAACTTTAGTTTCCCTAAGTCAACATTTAAGTTTGTATATTGATTGTTTTATATAAAATATTTGTAGTCCTCTTGCTAATCATCTAAAGTATTTCTCCTTGTTCTTTACTCCTCTTAGCTTTGCCTTTAAAACATTTTAACGCAAAAAGAAAAACAAATACAAATACGTGTACACATTCATATAATCTGAGAGAGATTTGGTGAGAAGTCAGCATTGCCGACAGGAAAATATGCCTCACCACCAAAATGGTAAAAATACCAAACCAATAATTACTACAACTTTTGTTTAGGTTGTAATTACATTACACTCTTTTTCTTTCACGACATAATTACAATCACTTTCACCATGTGTAGTATACACTCACATATATATATAGATATATATATATATATATCATATATGTACATATATTTTTGTTTATAGACAAAAGATTATATTCTCTTATTTCTAAAAGAAATTATGTTCGCGAATACTAAAACTGAGCTGCGAGCTAGTGCATATAACTTCCGATTATTTTTTCAAATGTACAAGCAGAAAAGGGACAGCCAATTTTTGTATTATAAGTTCTGTTTTTGTTAATTGTCTAAAATTTAAGCTTTGATCTTCTTGTTAATTGTTCGAGGAGGTGGTTGCTGTGAATCTAATGTCTGCTAGAAAGTTCAAAGTCATACAGTAGAAAAACAATAAAGTGTACTTAAAAATAAAAACAAAAGTACTATACTTTGCTATTTGTGGGGTATAAGTATAATTATAAATTTCTACTTTTTGTGTTTCCCCCTTGTTAGGCTAGTAAATTACTACCCCAATAAAATGATTCCATGTCAAATAATTTAAGTTAAAACCTGCTTTCCCTTCAATCAGTTAGCCTATAGTTTCAACTTTAAAGTTATTAGTTGATAAGCATTAGTATGAATTTCTTTTGTCAAATATTATAGTACTTTAGAATATAGTAGTATATACAGTATGTATGCATGTGTGTTTCTGTGTGTTGAGTGTATACAAAATAAGTACTTGACTTATCTATTTGTCTATAGCTTAAATGGAAGAATAGCATCCAATAATTGTATTTCTTTTTTACTATTTCTAACTAATTGTTTGTTTTTTCCATTGATTTCTCTGTTTTTACTTAATTTGTGTAATTTCACTTTAGCTGTCCGGTCAGTCCATTTATGAAATCTTGCCACTAGATTTCAAATAATGGTACTGTATATTGATAAAGTTATGATTTACACGAATATAAATCATGGGTTACAGATTTTCTTCTTTAGAAAATACCCCACAAAGTACAAACCATTGGCTCATAGAAATAAAGAGGAAAGATATCAACCTTTTAAATTTAAACTATTCAAGCTGTAGAAATCATGTGTAACTTAAATCACACAATTGCTAAATAAGACCTGTAATAAGTAGCATCATCCATAAACAGCAAATAGGGTTCAATAATCTTCTCAACAAACATTTATTATTTCAGGTAGGGTTAAAGAACCGCTCTCCAACATTTCACAATTTCACCTCTTCTTTTTGAAATTGTATTCAACAAACACAACAATGATTTCGACGCAGTAACCTCCCACTGAACTTGCTTTCATAGTGGGGATCCACATTTTTTGTTCTTCAGAATGTTAGAAACAAGTAGATTAATAGTTACTTAGATATAAAGATGCAATCATAATAGTTGAAATGAAATCAAGAACCTGCTAATCAGGTTATTTTTTTTCCTTCAGCTACTGTAGACGGCAAAGTATGCATCTTAGTCTCTGTCATTGCCATCAACAAACGTTACCATGAAGAGAGAACATTAAACTTTCAAAAGTTAAGTAATCTTTCTCAAAAAGTAAAGACATATGTTTTAAGTCATGATTAAGAATATGAATATCGATGAAAAAGCGAGAGGGATCATTACACTTTGTACCAACATAACAAGACGCCAAAGCTGTCATTAACTAGGGTTTCTAACTTCTAACCCATCATACATCGATGGTTATGAGTTGTGAGTCTTGTGACAACTGAAAGATACAATGTTTCACGAATGTTTCATCAAACATTAAAGAGTACAAGAACCAATATATGCCTTGAGTGATGGAAAACTATGGTATATATAGGCTAATGAAATACAAATACTTAGATTAGATATGGATGATAAGTCTCACCTTCTGAAAGAACCAATCACAACTTGAATATTAATGATTTTAAGGGGTAATAGCAATGAAAGAAAATAATCCAAACAATCCTACAAAATGCCAAACTCTAATGAATAACTAAGCTTAAACAAAACTGCTCAAAAACAAGATTTTCAAATTGGAAAAAAAAATGTCACACCTAAGATGTGTCCCCAAGAACATCATTTAGCAAATTTTCATCACCATTAGCCATAGCAAGCAGCTCTGCATCCCTATCCTCCTCATTATAGAAATCTCTTCTTTCGAATTTCGAATTAGCCGATATAAAAATCATCTTCTGAGCTCTATCCATAGCTGCATGTGACCTCCCATGCGAGCCAACCCATTTCAAAAGAGAAGAGTTGCATTTGAACCCACAAGTAGTTGCATGGAGAAAAATGAGCCTTACAGCAACTTTCCCTAGTGACCTGAACTGACTAAGATACGTCTCCCAAACAAGTCTACTGCTCTGAGGATTAGCTATCCTCATCTTACCAGTAACCGGGTCACGCTCCTTCATCTGAACCGCTCTTGCATACATTGGATCAAGCCCTTCCGTTCTCCATTTCATAAGCTCCATCAACGCAATGTGTGCCTCGTCTCTAGACACAAGCCTTGTTATCAACTTATCTACATCTTTCTCTTGCTCTGGTGACAAACATTTGAACGGTGGAAGATACTTGCCACTACTATCACTTATCAAGTAAAGAGGGTCTAGTATAAACGCTGCAGCCCAAGCCGGGTGATAACTCTTCTTGAATCTTCTCTCCACAAGTTTCTCCACATGTCCTTCCCCTACGTTGAACTTAGTATCCCAATCTTTAATCTTAGCTCTCAGCTCGTCCCATAAAGGAAGACACTGCCCAACGAGCAGCTTCTCTTCCTCTATCCTCCGAGCCATCTCTTTAACAAGCTTGATCAAACCGTGAACCGCCTCAACCTCGTTCCAAAACCCTTGGTCACCAACCATCTCTCTAACCTCCCTAGCCGTATGATCCTCCATCAAAACAGCTTTACAAGCATCATCATGCATTACAAGCTGAATCGCTCTAGCGGAACTCAACACATCCTCGAGAAGATTAAACAACGGCTCAAAGTAACAACCCTTACTACTACAATGTAAAGGCAACCTTAGCATTATAGGTTCGCCTTGTTCTTGCATCTGATACTTACAATGTGCGTTACGTATCTCCGCCGTGTTGTTAATGAACTTCGCAACTCTCTCACAGTTTTGCGAGACGGATTTGAACAAAGGCAGCTCTTTCACGAAGTCTTTGATCAAACTCCTGAGCTCTTGATACTGACAAGACAAGTTCACCATCCACTGATGCTGACTCTCAAGACTCTTGACCGCTTTGCTCTTGAACTTGTCAGAGACTATCCCAACACACCTCTGAGGTGAATTTCCACAAATACCCTTCACAGTCTCCAACAAAACCTCCTCCGCGTAGTTAGACGGCACAGCTCCGTTCACAAGAACCGCTCTTCTGTAAACACTCGTCCCGTTCGGTAAATTCACGACCAAACTCACCAGACTCTCTCTCCACCCGTCAGACGCGATTTGGAAGAACATCGCGTCACGGATTCTTGATTCCGACACAGCTCTCGCTTCCTCGTACTTTAACTCAAGCCTTATCGTTGCGAACTCTCTCTTGGAGATGATCGGTAACCCGACTTGGGTTAAAAAAGATCGAAACTTCGGATGCTCCAGACCCGACAGAGAAACCGAACCGCAAGACTCGAAGACCCAATCGGAGAGAGAGTCAAACGCTGACTCAACCTGCGATCTCGTGAGAGACTGCGTGTGCGATGTCTTAGGACTCTTTAGCTTCTTCACACTGTCTTCAAGCATAGCCAACGGACCCAAATCGTCTTTCCCGCCGGAAAGCATCAAATGCGGCGGCGGTGGCGGCGGCGGAGCAGAGTAATGCAACTCCCCGCCGCAAAATCTCGCCGGATCGACGACCGTTATCGGCGTCACGTGGTAAGAAGGAGGAGGAGGAGGGTTGAGCCGGGAAGGGACGGCGCCGGAGGAGAGACGTTTCCGGTGAGCGAGGGGAGAGGAAGAGGAGGAGGAAGGAGGAGGAGAAGGGTTGACGGCGGAGGAGTTGAAGTTGGGACACGTGCCGCGTTTGAGATGCTCTGAGGCGGTGCGAGAAGGGTTGGAGGCGGAGAAAACGGCGTCGCATAGGGAGCAGCGGAGTTTCACGGCTTTAGGGAGACCAGTGTCGGTGTTGCGGACGAGAGTTGGCTCGAGATGTGTCCAGTACCACGCGCCTTTGCCTTTCACTGCTTTTGTTCTTACGGTCATTAAACCTTCGTATCTCTTGTTCAGTGCCTTCACCGTTAACTCCTCCGTCGTTATCGCCGGAGTAGGTGGTGGTTGTTGCTGAGTCGTCGCCGTGGGAGGAGGAGTGTTCGTCGACATTTGCGTCGAGGAAGAATGTTTTTGATTACTTGTTGCCTCGTGAAAAACGTGTGACATCTCTTCTTCACCGGAGACTACTACTATGCCACGTCATCAAACTTGCTCTTAGTTTTAGTTTCTCTCTAAATGTATGTATACTCTTTCACTGATCGCTCTGTTTTTTTCGCTCTTGAGAGATTTTAGAAGAAAGAGACAGCGGAGAAGGAGAGGAGAGGAGCGCGTGGAGGAATGAGTTGTAAAAAAAACGGACGTTTATTGAGAGGAACAAGGTGAAAGCAGAGTTCCCACGTCGTACGAGAAGAACACACACATACGTTACATTGGCTCTCACTTCCCCATCATTGGAACGTTTTATTCACGCGCTTCTATGTGGTTTTCGGACATGGTTTTTTTGTTTTCACCTTTTTTTTTAATTTTCTTTCTTGTCTCCTACTTTTATTTTATTTTTTCTTATTGGAACTATTTGGGACCTTAATTTAATGCATTTTAGATTCTCGTAATCTATACATGTTTTTCTTGTTCTACAGAGTATTCAACCACTAAAAGGTGAAAATCTAATTTGGTAAAGGTAAAATCTAATTTGGATTGTGACAAGAGTCAATTTATCTCCAAGTTAAATAAACGTTTTTCTAATATTTAAAAACTACACGTATAAAGGAATGTTTTTCGGACATACATGATTATATTTTACCATTTAAGCTAATATATATATATATATATATCACATGAAGATATAAAATATAAAATAAATACATGAAGATATAAAGGATTTGTTGACACCAGAAAGTACTGTATAACGCTTTTAGAAAGATTAATTTGGTTTAAAGAATCTCTCATTTTGTATTTACTTAAAGACTACATGAACTTTCAAAGACACTCGAGTATTTCAAGACGAATTAAAATTGGTGACTGGGATTTCCATTTGTGTCTTCTTGTCTACGTGGGATGTGTTCAGTATTTGGACATATAGAAAGGGTAAATTGGGCATTTAATTTTGTTTGTAGGTAGATGGTGAAAGACAGTGGGAGAGTGTGTATGTTTGTTGACCACATTGCGTTGACTCATCAGGAGGACATCTTTTCGTAAATATTTTATTTTTACCTTTAAAGGAAAAAAAGGAATGAAAGTTGTAGTTTTGTAATTTGACTGAATCCCTCGTACTTTTGGTTCTTACCATTCTCTAAAACATCTACAGTATTTTGTTAAGAGTGTAGAATATTTGGTTGCTTTGGGTTTCTTTTTCATTTATTGTGTAAAAATAAATGCGTTATAAGTGAGTTATAACACCCTTTGTACTCTTCACAACATAGACATTGAACAAGCTGTTTTATAAGACCGTTGAGACGACAATGTTTTGGAAGAGCTTATATACTTTCAATTTTACATATTTTCATCCTGAAGAAAACGCACAACTTAATCTTATGTATTAGAAAGAAAGAAAATAGATTGTAAACACAAAATCAAATTGAAAGATAACCAAAACAATAATTAAAGTAACAAGTGGAGGTTAGTAGGAGTCAAGTTTTAATTGGTCTAAAATGTATGTATATAATGTCAATAAAATCACATGTCACAACTGTCTCCCACCTTCTGATGTATATTATGCATGCTTATACATATGAATGATCCATTCCTAAGTTCAAAACGTACATACGATACAAGGCGGAATTATATTTTGCTAGCAGATAATTTAGATCAGTCCAATCTTAAAAGTTATATAGTACTATCTGTTCTTGTCTGTTACATAGCAACCACCCAAAACTACATTCATTATACTTTTTGTAATAATCTTATCATTCTGCGAAACACTTAATCAAAATACATCCAAGCATATTTTATATATGCTGATTTTGTGTATGAGATTTGAAAAGAAAATGTTTAGTAGCAATAGTAGAAGTAGAACTATAGTCTATAGATATACATATACACTCTTGTCACTTGGATGAGATTCTTAATTCGTTAAAAAATTATTTCTCTGATATAAGAAATATGAATTTTCATGTTCCACTAAGTGATGAATACCTGAAACGAAGACCTAAACATTTTAAATGAGTATATTGACATAAATTATTACTGTGAGTATGTGGCAAAGTGGTTTGCTTGATTCACAAGCTTGTACGAGAGTTTTCTTTTCTCAACCACTCCACTAATATAAATATACCATAGAGTAAGAAAGTACATAATTGAGATAAAAATCAACCACACCTTTTATACTGATAGCGATAGTAATTATTTAATAAGTGAATATGGATACTAGCCTAGCCTTTAAAAAAGAAGCATCATTCTATTGCTAATCAATTAATTTGAAAACTGTTTGAGAGTGAAGTTATGGTATTTGGTAAACTGGTGACCACCGTATGTATTAGTTGTTTAAAGAAAAAATACAACATGGAGAATATGAAGCTTGTTTTTGCTACTATAGAAAACACTTGGCTATAGAAGCACCGTAATCTAGTGGTTAATGTTTAAAAGTTTTTATATCATATTTGGGGTTCGAATCCAAGCTATACAGTTTTTACATTATGAAAGTTTTAATTCTGGAGAAAGTGAATGGCAAATTATGCAGATTATTGGAGAATAGGTTTAGAATAGATTTTCAGCATGGCGTAAGACATACCATTAGAAATAGATTTCATAGGGCGGCTCAAGGTAATGCAGTCAGACGTGACTTCGTATAAGACATATAGAATTATCGGCCGTAATATCGTCTATGTAATATTTTTCATAATTTTTAATGCATAATTAGTATGTGTTAAAAATGAAAAAACAAGGCTTTTATCAAATCACATTACTGAAAGCTTTCTTTGCCTTTCTGGTCCTCATATTTCCTTCTTCTTTTTATAAAAACTAGAGACTTTTCCCGGGCTACGCCCGGGTTTTTTTCCTATATTAATTTTGTTTAGTTTATTATAGAGTATATTTGATTACATATTAAAAAATTGTAACTTTTGTATTATTATTGGTGACTAAACTTATAAAATTATTAAAAATTCATTTTTTTCTTTCAATATCAAAATACATATAAGTTGGTAACCAATATGAATANACTAGAGACTTTTCCCGGGCTACGCCCGGGTTTTTTTCCTATATTAATTTTGTTTAGTTTATTATAGAGTATATTTGATTACATATTAAAAAATTGTAACTTTTGTATTATTATTGGTGACTAAACTTATAAAATTATTAAAAATTCATTTTTTTCTTTCAATATCAAAATACATATAAGTTGGTAACCAATATGAATAAAATTTTTTATTTCAAATTCAATTATTCTTTTAACTTGTTTATTTAAATTTTATGAAAATGTGGTTAAATTAACATATAATTCAAATATTTTTTAACGTTAAAATCAACCAATATATATTTTTAAATTTTAATATTTATTATTTATTATTTGGTGATAACAAAATCTTTATGAATTCGTTGTTAAGTGTTAAGGCAGTGATGAAATGGAGAAGAATTGAAATCTAAAAGTGATGTAATTTAAAAGAATCCTCAAAATATGTCAAATACTTTTGTTTCTATGCCAAAAACAAAATAGAATAATTAAAATATAATATTCTCTAAGAGCTATTTTTATGTTCCTTAGTTTAATCACTAAATGTTCAATTAATGGTTCTAACATTACATAACTGGTTAATGTAAATTAAATAAATACTTTTGGTTCTAGCACTGTTTAATTTTTTCTTATGTCTTGTTTTATTATTTTATAGTATGTTCTATTTCAAGTAAAATATATTAATTATATTATATTTTATTATGGACAGTTTTTTTAGGCTTTTATATTGATTTATGTTTATATAAATGTTTGGTTATATGTATTATACAATATATATATATATATATATATATATATGCATATCAAAATTAAGAAAAACCTAATATTATTTATAAATTAAAATCTATTGTTCTCTTGATGTGTAACTAAATGTATATATTTATTTTACTCATAATTTGTTTTAAAATGAAAAATTTATGTGGGTCAAACTAATATGCTAAAATATCACTTTTCCCGGGCTACACTCGGGTTTTTTAAGGTGAAAAATCATTTGTTGTGTGATTAAGTATTTTTAGAGAAAGTGTTGATTTAAAATTTTGGAAACCCGAGGTGCAAATATTTGTTAGCAGGTGCTTTATACATAATATCTTTTCATAACTACGAAAAAACTTTGCTAGATCTTTTGGCCGTGCTACGTGCGGCTAGTCTCTTTAAAATTTTTTTTAATCATATTGTTTATATATATAATATATTGTATAATTACATTTGTAACTAAAAACAGATGAAATAGAATGTTAAATTTAATAGAAAATGATAAGGATTGACAAAATCCTTGTAGTTAATGCAACTAAGAGTTTTATAAGTAATACTAATAATGGACAATTTGTTTTACAAAATATTGATTTTCTAATTTTTTTAACAGAACCCTCATTTTATTTTTGGTAGTAATAACTTAATAATAATTAGTGTAAAATTTTAATCTGTAATTTTATATTTTCTATCTTCAAAATGTTGGTAGAAAATAATCACGATCAATATCTAAAAATTAAGTATATTAAATAAATTGAACTGAATTTAATTTAAATTTAAAATGATATTATATAAATTTAAAATTGTATATATTTTATTTTATGAATAATGTTTATTTATTCTATTTATTTATAAACTGATATTGATTTATCTTTGCCATCAATGTTTTGAATACCGAACCGAACATTAACTTGACATTGCAGTTAGGTCAATGTTGACACCGGTCCAACTGGGCTGTAAATTTAATTTAATTTTAAGTTAAGTATCTATATATATGTATAACTATAAAATTATTTTTGTAAGACTTTTTATCATTATTTGAAGCTAAAATGATAAGGAAATAAAATGAAAACTGCAAAAATAATATAAAATGTAATGAAATGTAATTTATTTAGATATTAAAAACAATACAGGTTTTTTGAAAGTTTTTAAAAATTTGCACTTTTTAACTTGAATTTGAAAAAATCAGGTTTTAATATCAAACTGGACCATTGGTTTTAGAGAGTGGATGGTTTTTGATCCGAATTTGTTGGTTTTTAGCACTGCTCAAAATTGTTTAGAAGAGAGAGCGTCATGATCCAACCTGGTTCCGATTCTAAAAACACTTCTTGTTACAGAGCATCGCTTTTAATAACAAACAACAAAATCATTTTAGTAGACATATTTTTATTTTGAACTTATGTCAAAAACCATATATATATATCAGTTAGTTCTTCGAGCAAATATTCTAACAGAGGCTCCAATAAGCTTGTAAGTAAAACAATGTAGATGTCCATGCTATGTTTAGTTCAGCGATAGTTTACTTTCTGAACATGTTTTGATGCAGCAAGTTAAAAACATTGTGTTAGACACATAATACAGACAAAGTGAAACAATCAGCAATTGGTACTGATTTTTCTGTTGGGACACTTTTTGTACCTTTTTTTGTTTTTCTATTAGTCTACACATTCTTTTTTTTATTAAGAGTGACTCTTTTGAAGTTTATAATCATTATGTTGTGCGTTAAATCTAAATCTCAGCCAGTTGCGAGGTACAAAAAAAAATGTTTAGAAATATCTTATATGTATAAGTACCACGTTCTTTTTTCATTTAATCACAAAATAAAAACATAAATTAAT
>CAKOAT010819597.1:786688-796929 GCA_932364175.1 Eruca vesicaria subsp. sativa | reverse complement strand
CATCCAAATTAAGAGGTCAGAGAGAGAGAAAGAGAACAGAGTGCAACATAAGAATCTTACCAAATGGCGTCCGTAGGAATGAGTGCTCGACCATGTTTTTTTTTTGCGTATGACGTTTCTTGCTTTGTCATGAAAGTTACAAAATTTGTAACTTGTGTATTTTCCAATATTACTCTTTGGAAGCTATGCATAAACAAAGGAACATGAAGGATTGTGTTTGATGTTTCTGAGGGTAGTAAATCCAACACAACTTCTATTACGACAGACACCAATGGCATGTTACGTCCCTTTCTAGCTGTTGTGACTTCTAACAGAATAATATTAAACCAACGCATAAGACCTAAACTTCAGCAATTGCATTATTACCTGTTCAATGTCCTGAAAAGCTGTCTTAGATCTTTCCGTCTGCCTCAACAGCTACAACTTTTAAATGTAACTTTGTTGGAATATCATCTCAAGCTTTCCCAACTGTGTCCCTCCGCTTGTGTCCAGAATCTCAACCTGAAAGCATGCTCATCCATAGAAGTTCCCTGAAATTGAAAAGAAATGTGTCTTTGCACTTCATCAAATTCAAGAAACTTGAAATTTCAAAGAGAAACAAAACTATATACTTGCACATCTCTGTGGATTTAAATTCTACAAAACAATAACTGCTTGAAACTTCTTTCAAATAATTGCTCATGGCTTATTTACATACCCCATAAACCATAAAGATGATAAACAAACATAAAACAAAGAAAACCCCAAGCATAGGAAGTTAAAAACCTTCAAGTTTTGGTATCAAGCAACACTAAACAATTTCAATCAAGCCAGAGGTAAAGGATTCCTAAACGATCGAAATTCTGATCCCTGATTTTTCATAATCTAACTCAAACATTAATGGTAAGTCAGAGATTAAAAAAAAAGATTTACTGCAATGAGTTTGTCTGCATTTTCTGGCCGCTTTGCAACCTTCAACGCAGCAGCTGCTGCTGCTCCAGAGGATATTCCCACCTGCCAAATTATCTCATTGGTCACATCAAACTCCTATGTTTCATAGTTTTATACACTTAGAAAAGAAGGTTATAAATCAATTGTACCAGCAATCCCTCTTTAAGAGCAAGAAGTTTTGCTGTTTCAATGGCTTCCTCACCTGCCCCTGAATCAAAAAAAAAAAAAANAAAAAAAAAAAAAAGATTGCAAGTCTCAGAAACATTGTTTTACTATTCAAGGAAATAGATGAATGCGCTTGACATGTGGGAGAGTTCGGAAGTTATCAAAGAACAATGGCGTGGGAGGGAAGAACAACTGCAGCATAAAAGAAAAACATCAGAGTGGACAAAACAATCAAAGAATGAACACAAAGGAGATGAGAAGAAGATCATAAAAAGTCACCATTTTTAGGAGCCTTTTGAGGATAAGAATGCCTAGCTTTCTTCTTTGGTCGTGGAGGAGGAAGGTGTTCGTTAGCACCGCTCTTATGAACTTTGAGAAAGTACTTCTGTGCGTGATTATGTATCTGCCAAAACCCCATCAAGCAAACATCTATATGACTCTTTTTGTCCCAAAAAGATATATTCTTACCGGGAAGAAATGAGACAGAACAAAACTCGTTACTCAAACATGAACATAACATCTCTATGAACTCACTCTTGTTGTTCCAAAGAATTTTTTTTTAACAGGGAACATAACTCACTACTCAAACATGAACATAACATGTATATGATTATAAGAAGATCTAATCCAACAGAGAACATGTGATGCTAAATAATAATTACTTGGACGATTGTCTTTGATCCAACAAATGCTTCGATATACTTCCAATGTCGATCGAATCTGCAACATCAAAATCAATCGCTAAGAGCTAACAGAGAGAAGAGAAACCACGAAAGCTTCTTGAACTGAAACCAAAAATAGCAAAACGACGTCGTATCTCTTATTGCAATCGGAATCAAACCAAACCCGTCGGAGACCTCCGACCCCATCGAATCAGACCCGGTACACTCATACTCACGAGATGGAAGAATGGAGCAGGTATAGGGTTTAGAGACACTATCGATTTAAGGAGAAAGAAGTGGAGAGTATAAACAAACCATCATAGAGACGAAAGAGTTTTGACTTTTGATGAAGAGGAAACGGAGGAAACAAACTCGATGAGGGTTCGACGTATTGACTGAGGCTGCATATGACGTGGCAGTAAGGAAGTTTAATCGATAGCATAACATAACCAAAGAGGGGAGATCTATATATACAAAGTTGGGGAGGAAGATGAAGGGAGAACTCCATTGAATCTCAATGAGAGAAACTGAATATTGAATAGATTGAAGCAGATAATTGATTAGAAGAGGAGTGGATCAGATTAATGGAGAAAAAACTGAAGAGAAAAGAACGTAGGTGAGGGAGTCGAAAGGAGAGGGAGGATCTGGAGACTACTTATTCTGCCGACACAAACCCAAACCAGTATTTCAGACAACCAAACCAAAAATCCTAATTTTATTTTAGAACCAAAATCAGATGTCAAACCGAATATGACATGGAGCTTTGGAAGAATATTATTGGTTAAATAAAAATGCCTATGTGGACACTCTAATGTGGCTTGAATTAGCCCTTTTAATAGTAATAGATNAGACTACTTATTCTGCCGACACAAACCCAAACCAGTATTTCAGACAACCAAACCAAAAATCCTAATTTTATTTTAGAACCAAAATCAGATGTCAAACCGAATATGACATGGAGCTTTGGAAGAATATTATTGGTTAAATAAAAATGCCTATGTGGACACTCTAATGTGGCTTGAATTAGCCCTTTTAATAGTAATAGATTGTACAATTAAACGGCTCTCGTGCCATATTGTTTTTCCACCAAGCCCATTCAAACTATGAAGATTTGTTTAGGCCTAGCTTCATTGGCCCACGGGCTTATAAAATCATACCGGAATACTAAACCGGCATCGAACGGTACTTTTGTGTCAAAGATAAGAAATCGGTTATAACTGGAAGCTTAACCGAAACATTGTAAAATAAACAGAACCAAAAGTCTATTATTCCGATCAAAATCTCGAAACCGAAGCCGAACTAAACTAACTAATCTCGCCGACCACGACACGAACTTGTTGTCTTAAAAACTTAACATATTTGTAATTCCTAATCTTATTCTCTCCAAATCCCTCTAGTCTTCGGAGGAGCTAATCTCTTGTATAAATGCTCTCGATTTTCCTCCTAAAACTACGCTTTTACATTCATAACAGACCAAGTTCAGAACTTGCTATCTGTTCCTCATCGTCATCGATCTTTTTAGACGGAGGAAGATGGTAGATATTTGGACATGGCTTATATCCTTCTTCTTTCTCATCACTCTTGTCATAATCATCATCTATCAGGTTCTACCTCTCGATCCGATTCTCAATTTTATACAAAACTAATTCTAAAGATCTCTTCTTCTTTTTTTTTGTTTAATTGAATTTGCTAGTTTTTAATTGAAAGCTGGAGGCTTTATGTGTTTCTGGGTAGTCTCTGCTACAGTTTTTATGTCTTGCCTCATGATTGTAATTGCAAAGTTTCTATTTTTGGAAATGTTATTACCAAAGCAGTTACTCTAGGTTCAAAATTAGTTTTTTTTGTTGTCGATTGTAGCGCAATTGAGTTTAGAGTATGATCATGAGATTAAGATTGATAAGCTAGAAAATCGAATAACTTCATAATGATAGCTTTGGTTGGTGACAGTCAACGACATATTGTGTCTAAGAAACTAAATATGACTGTTTCGTTTGGGGCAGCTTGTTTGTTTAGCGGATCTGGAGTTTGATCACCTAAACCCTTACGACTCTGCATCGAGGATAAACTCAGTGGTTTTACCTGAATTCATTATCCAAGGAGTTCTATGTGTATTCTTCCTCTTAACAAGACACTGGTTCATGTCACTGTTATCTCTCCCTTATCTCTACTACAACTTCCAACTGTAAGCCTGTTTTTTCTTTTACAACTTAATCAACATGGTGATGATGTCTTTGATTATAATCTGATTCGGTGTTTCTCTGTTGTTTAGTTACTTGAAGCGACAACACTTGGTAGATGTCACGGAGATCTTCAATTTACTTAGCTGGGAAAAGAAGAAACGGCTGTTTAAGCTTGCTTACATAGTCCTTAACCTCCTTTTCACTATCTTCTGGTAAATAAAGAAAAAAAAAAACATATTTTAGAATCATTCTCTGCTTCTTCTTCGTTATTCATCAATCAAAGTTTCTGTCTGCAACTTTTTTCTTAGGTTGATTTACTCGGCGATGGATGATTACGAGGACTGACTGATGAAAATGCGATCCAGATTCTTTGGTTTTTCATCAGCGCTTAAAGATACAGCGCCTTGATGGGAGAAAAATGAAAGAACAAAGTGTTTACTTGTGGTACAAGTTTGGTGTTGTTTGTAAGATTAGTGGCAGAAAGATTTGTGTTTTTTTTTCTTTCATAATAACATTTTTTTCAGATACTGATATCTAACAGAAAAAATACAACTCAAACAAGTTTAATGTTAGGAAAAAGTTCGGTAATTCATGCGAATATTGGTTCTGTAATTAAAAAAAAAAAGGAAACTTTCTGAATTTAGAACATTCGGTTTAAGTTATGTAATTAAGGGTTAATGTTATAAAACCTAACGCAAGCCCTAACTATCTGACATCTTCGTGAAGCCGGAGTGATCTCATCTATCAAGGTGGTTCTTGTTTCTCTCTTTCTCTCGCAAACAACTCCATCTTCTATAAGAAGCGTGTTTCATCGATCTTCTATAGAGCTTTGTTAGATCCAATTGATTTCGTTCCACTGTAGAAACTTGACCTAAATATGTCTGGAGTGATAGATTTGGGAATCGAAATATGCTGCTCAAAACCAGTTATGGTAATCGTTGCATCATATGATTGTTCAATAAGGCTAATGATATGGTTTGAGTTTTAAACCAGTCTTAGCAATGTTCTTGATTCTCCTTCTGATGCTATTCAGCTTTTTACAGGGTTTCCTTCTTTTCAAAGAGGTTTACTGACATAAGAACTCAGTGGTTAATGCAATCAAAGGAGTGTTCATCTCCTGGTTCGTTTCTCTAGCTTATCTTTTTATAATTTATTAGTACAGTTTGAAGTGTTTGGTTAACTCAGTTTTTCTTTTGTTTTTGTAGTGATATTCCGATGACACAGTTCATAGTGAACATGAACAACTCCATGCCTTCGTCTCAGAAATTCATAATCCATGTACTTGATAGTACTCACTTGTTTGTGCAGCCACATGTTGAGAAGATGATTCGCAGCGCCATTGCTCAGTTCAGAAATCAAAACTCTTACGAGAAGCCTACTTAAAAGTTAAAACCACGCCACCGCCTTATAAGCAGTCTGTTTTCTCTAGTTATATACTCTATGTCCCGGGTTTATAAGCAGTCTGTTTTCTCTAGTTATGTTTGATTAGTTGGATACAAATTCTTCTTGTATAAAATTAACATTTTTTATTATAAAAAAGTACTTTGTTGTAGAACACAACACTTGAAGTCACTTTGGACATGTTCACATCTGCAAGAGACTCATTATTCCACAACCTTCAATCTTCCTTGTGTTGAAGAAGCCAGACAACACTTCTCTTCTGTTCAGGGCAGCTTTCCACATCTCTACCAAAACAAGATACCCTTTGTCTCGGTCTAGGCAGACTTGGTTCTTCTACTCATCTAAACTAATATATTATAGGAGACATGGAGATTTTGGTTAGTTAATAAATTTGTGTTTTTTTTTTGTTGTGGTTAGTAGGTCTAGTTTTCCTATTTTTAAATTAAGAAAACTACTCAACGTGAAATGGAAAATAGAGAGACAACAATGCATATCGTTTTCCTAGTTACTCCACCGAAAAGCTTTGTTGTGGCTTACCTACCTTTATTGTCCTTTTCTTGTTGGAAATTTATGATGCAAAGTTCCAATAAGCATGTCTTAATTCTTTTTAAAATTGATGGATGCAATTTTTTTGTAGGACATCTATCAACAATAATTGGACCAACCTTTTAGAATTTGTAACATTCCACCAAGAAAATTCAAGTCAGCCACTAATAACTTAACAAACAACACACACAAACAAAATTAATTTTAGAAACTTTATACAAACCTTTCTCCAACAGCTAAAACCCCACAATAAGAAAGCAATCAATTCTGAATTTCTAATCGTCACTCTCCTCTTTTCCTCTATTTACAAGAATATAACTAAACATCACTCATAACTTAAAATTAAATTTACCAAAAGAACCAAACCAATAGAGAAATCATTCATTTTTAAGGCACGTAGACTTCTTAAGCTAAAAAGTCTACGTGCCTCTCAAACTATGAATTTTATCAAACCGGTTTGGTTCTTTTAACCCCAAGAATTTGAAAGAGATTTTAAGAACATGATTTGATCAAACCAAAGCTGACTAGATTTCTCCAAACCAAACTCCCAAGTGAAACCAACACTGCTTTAGTCTGTTGCTCTTCTTCTCCATCTCCCTTTTTATGATTCAAAGATGGCATTTCCTTCACTCTTAAACACTCTAAACCGATTTTCTCCCTAACCGATTCAATCAGTTTCGAGTCAGCTCCATCTCCATTCCCATCAGTTACATAGAATATGTTTGTAGCCATGCCGCAGCTCGTTGATATCTCTGTTCTCGTAACATTCAGACCGTTCTCCCTAAACGTCCGTGTAACTTCCGCTAGTAAACCTTGTTTGTCTGGATGTCTCAGCTCTAATCTCACACCCTACACACAAAACAAAACCACACCGGTTTAGATTATCGGTTAAACTATTCAATTAACTTCAGGACTGACTAATTTATACATACCTCAGATGCTCTTCTTTCCACTGCAGCTTCTAAGCATTGTATCACTCGTTGTCTCTCTGCTTCTGAACTTATCGGTGATCCATCCTTATGCCGGATATAGAATTCCTAAAGAAGTTAACCAAAAAATAAGCTCAAGAAAACCATCAAACTATTAAACCAATTTTGTAGTAAACATACCAAGTGAGCTTGGTCTGAAGACGTGTTGATAGTAGCATGGAAAACAGCATACTCCATGTCCGTTAACGTGCAAACCACGTCAAACAAAAGCTTAGTCCTGTCCCGACAATGAACATTAACCACAGAGTAACTCCTCTCAGCCCAATTCTGAACCGTCACAACCACCATAGGATCTCTCTCATGTCTCTTGGACCTCTTCTCGTAGTCTCTGTCTTCAAACATAAGCTGGTGAAGCCTACGTTCAACGTGCGTCATCACATCCATCGAAACGCAAGTCTTTGCAGCGGAGTTAACGTCGTTATCGCCGTTCAAAACGTTCTTTAGCCGTCCTTCGATCTTTGATAACCGATGAGAATCAAGAATCGGAGATCCTGTGGTGCAGTCTTTGAGGTAGATGATAGAGGCAACTCTACCGTTGTGTGTCCATAGCTTAGCGTCAACCACATCGCAGTTGAGGTCGGAGAGAACAGCAAACATCTCGGATAGTAAACCGATTCGGTCTGTTCCGGTTAACTCTAAGGCTGTTAAACCGTTTACTTCAATGTCTTCTCCGTAGTAAACCGTCTCAATGGACTGTTAAACAAGGAAAGAAAAATAAATCTATTTTTAGAAACCATTTTCTTGAATTCAGACAACGTTAGAATGGGTTACCTGTTCGATGTAACTTAAGACGCTCTGATCATTTAGTTTGTTTCCGTTTATATCAGTCACATGGAAAACTACAGTAATAAGAAGAAAGAAACAGAGTGAGTATTAGGTAAAAAGTATTATAAATCTGAAAATGTTTCACAAAAAAAAAAAATCTGAATATTATTAAATTTTGTAATTACCATCCATGTTCCATCTACCATCAGATGAGATGTAAGCTTTTTTAATTGAGAGATTCAAATCGGTGAGGATTTGAACGGCTTCTAGCAGTATACCATGTCCTCTTGGACTGTCAACCTGAGAGAAGAAGAATCATTGTTGAGTTATTAATCTCTTAGAATTATAAATGAAACATTTTGCTTTGAGACTATTGATTTGATAGTGGTATAGAAAATTAAAAAGAAGAAGAAAAGCAAACCTTGACAATTGTCGCTGAAGAACAAACACCATTGTCGATAACGACCCTGTAATTATATAAGAATTCGTTTTAATTTAGTGCCAAAAAGTAAATTATTTCTAAATAATGGAATTTATTAGTTAAATGTTTGGATAAGATAGATATTAGAAAGAATTACAAGTTGATTAATGGAAGAGCGTGGAAAGAGAGTTGGAAAATTTTTCAAGGATGAAGACAGAAAGAACAAACTTTAAAATATTTTACTATTTTTAACTGGAAAAAATCGAAAAAAGACTTTGAAATTTTTATTAAAACACTGAGAATTCTGGGTTTACAAAATATTGAAGTCTGTTTTAAATCCAACAAAATCGAAAAGAAGATAAAAGAAACAAGCAAACAAACCTTGGAGTGTTCATCCTAATCACAAGCTTTTCATATTCATCCAAATAACCCTTCATCGCCATTTCTATACTTGTCTCAATCTCTCTGTTACTCAAACGCCGATGTTATCAATCTTCTTCTTCGGCTGCTTCCTCTTCTTCTTCTTCTTCTACGAAAGATGACCAGCAAAACACATACCAAATCTCTTGTAAGGCGTTTCTCACTATTTCTCTCACTAGATGATTCAAAGCACTGCTTTCACATAATCTTTCTATACACTGGACTCCTTATATATGTATAGATAAATACATATTTAATTAACTTGTTACTTTTTATCTCTGCAAATTAAAGAAAAGTCACATGGAGGAGCATGACTCACCCATGTTTACTCTTTCAATGCTAAAAGTCTTCTCGAGTTGAACTTATTGTGTTTCATTTTTCTAATAGTTCATTTTTACCTAACAGGCTATAACCATCTTTCATTCCTTTTTAAGATTTAACTCCAGTAATATCCACGGCACTACTAATTCATAACAAACGATCCTCTGGAGAAATTCAGTTTTTATTTATGGTATTTTTTTGGGGTAAATTCATCTACGATTTTTACATTTGTACCATTTCTAAAGTCTTCAATATCTATGTATCTAATTCTTCTTTCAAATATTATATTTTTTACTTATGATTTACCAATACACAAATTTATCAAAATAAAACCCAAAGAATTTTTACCAAAAAATAAAGAAAACCCAAAAGATATTTTACCAATAAAACCAACCAGCCAAATTCCACGCGTCAACGTATCCTTACCATTGGTTGTTCAACTGCCAGCTAGGACGCCACCTGTTTTAAGTGTGTTTTGCCTTTGCGTGCTTTCCACTCTAGTATGATCCCCTTCCGACAATCACTGGTACAACGGCCACGGTTGGCTACGTGTCATCATCTTAAAGGTCCCACGTCAAATGATACTCGCTTCGTAGTTAAGATGAGAATTATTTTCCCTACACTCGTAATATGTGGCATGTGATATCTACGCGCTTCTAAAAACCCGTACTTTTTTTTGTAACACAAAAACCCGTACTTACTAATTAATTTATGTTCGGTAATAAGCTCAAAGAGGGGCCCTTTCAAGAGGAGAAAGATCTCTATGGGACCCAGTTCAAGCTGGCAAGAGAGTGTGTCATAGTAGGCGTGTCGTAAAAAGTAAAACTGTCCTTCACCAGAGGAAATAGGCGGTTGTCACGTGTTTACAGTTAATTGGTTCAGACGTAGCGGAAGAAAAGTAAATTCGCGGGTGACAATCACGTCGATGAGGTGATTTTACTGGCGTAAACAAAGTTTTATTACATAAAGAATCTAAAATCAGATCATTCGCATTAAATACGAATATGCCCCACGTAAGGGCCACTTTCTCCAGACGGACAAGAACCATGTCACGTGCAATTTACTTTTGTCTTAACGATCTAGAATCATAGACGGTCTAGATAATTTCAGTTTACATACCTCCTTGGTCGTGCGTTGCAGTAGGCTAGTTGCCCAAGCTGCAAAAAGCATTTAACTATTCGTCAAGCTTAACAAACAAAGAAGATTCTTCTTAAGCATTTAAAAGATGATGGCCTGTTAATGTTGTAAAAGCCGGAAAACCGGATCGACATAGACGATATAAGAAAGACGGAGTTAAGGAAATAAACGATTATATAAGACATGGAGGCGAGATAAATCTCTTTCCTTAACTCTTAATATTCGCTCCGTAGTGAGACGAAACTGTACGAATATCGAGTCCCAGGATACAACCATGGCAGACGAATCACGCTTCACTCGTGAA
>CAKOAT010819597.1:733537-780848 GCA_932364175.1 Eruca vesicaria subsp. sativa | reverse complement strand
CACACCAACATACCAACTTTGAAGCTTCATTTCTTATTCAATTTTGATCTGTTTTTAAAGTGTGAATATACCACGTTGTAGTACTTGTTACAAGCTTTACAACGAGCTGCTGATCTGACCGGAACGACCACTGGCTTGGCCGGAAAAGTCGCCGGAAAATCAGAAACTATCAGCTTTTAAAAAACAGAGTTCCAACAAATGTTTTAGCTAGCATTAATGACTCATTAATGACTAATTTGTCGGCATTAAAATCCGATTTATGTATTAGTATAACTGGACAGCCAATTACTGTTACTAGTACTAGATAACAAATGTGTAAAAAATCAAAATATGTTGGCCGAGCATCTTAGAACAACTACAAAATAATCATAGTTATGGGCTTTTCCATACGTCCACAAGAAACTTCTCGGAAAGATTTTGGCTCTTCCTGTTATGATACATGTATATTGGTTTCTTAAAAAATAAATACAATTGTTTGTCTTGTGGTTGGCTCTTTGCACGTCGGTTTTGAAGAGAGCCAGGTCATGATGACGTATAAGGTGATTAACGATAGACTTGGCAACATAATCAACCAATATCAGAGGGTCCACTAGAATTTGGGTATGGCCGGTCGGTGCCGTTAATTTTCAGATAAATGATTATTTTTTCATAATGCGACTTTTTAAGAATAATTCGAAAATATAAACACATGTGCAGAAAGGAAAAAGAAAAAACACAGCCCACAAGAAAAAAAAATAACAGCTTTTGAGCAACTCGTATGAACGAAACGTTGAATGGACCAAAAAAAAAATCCCGTGGGTGAATTTCCTGACGTGCTGCCATTACAGCTCATACATACTCGTTTTTTCGTAGGACCATTATCGATGTGTGGTGTTGCTTTTTTGACTGCTAGTGTTTTGCCGCCAAATTTCAATATGTTTTCCCTCTCTTTGATTTAAGAAGAAGACCTTTTTGTGTTCAACTATTAAGAAGTCCAAACCCTTTGAGTTGGTGGTAATCTCCTAGACTATTAATAGAAACTAGACTTTGATCACTATATGATTATCTTAGAAATTAGGATGTAGCATATAAACTAGTGTAGCTAAAGGTGGAAACAATTTCTCATGTATTTGGAAAATACCATATCGATCATGATTATTATGGGCATCACACAAGTGTAATATATTTGCTGAACGAGGTGAGTCTGTTTGTCAACTTGCCGCTCCAATAATATTTGTTCTAACATGACAGCTTTTCATGTCCATAAGCTATTCGGGTTGGTTGTTCAATCTCATCAATTTGCAATTGTTTTTTTTGTACATCATAAAGAGGTTCAAATTCCAAGGTGGGAAAGATATTGTCACGAGTCACGACCTACGTGTGTAGGGCTGGGCATTTTATTCGTTATATTTGATTCGATTCGTTATTCGTTACGATTCGATCCAAAAATTCCGGATATCCGTAAACTTTCAAATCAAAGCAAATATTAAAATTCAATATCCGTTAAAATCGAATCAAATCACAAATATTAAAATTTTGGGAAACGGATAATCCGATCCGATCCGTAAATATATAAATATATGTATATCTTGACTATATTTAACATTTTAAATGTATAAAATTATATAATTATTATTCTAGCACATGATTTTGAACAATTCTATTCATATTAATATTTATATAAAAATATTACATAAAGAGAGAGAAAATTTATGACAATTATATTTTTTTCTTAAATTTTGTGTTATTATAATTGTAACTTAAACTTAAAAAAATTACAAAATATGTAAATTCACTAGTTCTTTTAATTTTTATATTATATATCATGCAAAAAAATATTTTTGCAAAGTAAATTTGTATCAAAATCTTAAGATTCTTTGTATTAATCAAAATGGATGAGATATTCGTAAATATCCGTAAATATCTATTTATTTTCCGGATATCCGTTTTTTCGGATATCCGTTTTTCCGGATATCCGTATTTTTCGAAGCAAAGCAAATACCAAAATTAGATATCCGTAACATTCGAATCAAATCACAAATACCTTAAAAACCCGGATATCCGATCCGTGCCCACCCTTATATGTGTGCATTGTATATATGACAAAACATAATCTAAGAGATTATTAAATAATTGTAAGGGATAGCAGGGAAGATGAAGTTAGATTAAACGTTTTACAAATATCACACCATTACTCTCAAAGGGCATGTTGCTCCTCGGACGTGACAAAACATGTATTTCTTATTACTATATATAATTCGATAAATGATAGTTAACACTGCAAGTGAATTTTTAGCCGAATGTTATGTACCAGTCAGTTTTAGAGGAATAATGAAGATTAAACTTAATTACTGAGGCCATAACAATTCGAGTACTGTTTAATGAATTAAGAAAGATATGGGTTGACTTTTGTTTCATCAAATGCTTAAAATACAGAGATAAATGATTTGACTTTTTCTGAGAAAACATGATTGACTTTTGCATACAGAATGCTAAAAAAGAAAAGAATAAATAAAATTATCAAAGTCGCAGCGTGATCTATGTTATGAGTTAGATGTTGAGTAATGACGAAGCGTAAGGCTAAAAGCACACACAAGTAATTAGGAGTGGTACACACTACTTCTCTCTCACGTAGCTTGAGAGTACTTTTATATTATCTGATGACACCATTAGTGATTACTGATATTCACCATTATTCATGAGATTATTTGCTGAATATTACAGTTACAAACCTATTACGCTGAGAGCATCATTATTGCTATATACAAATCTAAGTCCCTTAGCTTATTATATTAATTAATGTTACTTAAGAGACAACTGTAAGAGACGTTATACGAAATGGAGATTATAGCTGGAACTTATACTGTGTCTCTTAGCAAAAAAATTTAATATTATTATAGGTTGATTTGCTGTGGCTCTAATGCCTGAAAGCACGAGAGAGAGATCAGATCATCGATGACTGAAGGATCGCTGACCAGAGCCACCGCGGGTGACGTCGTGGTGGATAGCAGAGCAACCGAGAGGGAGAGAACCGTTTCGCTTGGAGAGGAATCGACAGATAGATAAGCCGAAATGGTTGAAACACCAAACCTCTCCTCTACCCACACAGTTTTCAACAAACTCTGCTTCGGATCATCCAAAACGGAACCGATTGAAAAGAGATAGAAGAAGAAGAAAGAACACGAGACGGAGAAAACAAAGATGAAGAAAAAAAAAAGAAAAAAGGAAAAACATATATTATTGAGGTTTATCCAGACGCCGACACATGGCTTCTTTCTTTGGCTAAAGACGAGTCCATTTGTCCCTTAATTAAGGTACGTTTGCTTTGTTTCTTAATCTTTTTGATTTAAATTCGACCCAATAAAAGGAAGAAATGGGCTAAAAGACAGGCGATAATGTTGCTCTGACTGGGAAACTTTACAAAAATATACATTATACAAAAACTAAAATACCATTGGGCCCGGCTCGCTTGCTGAAATGTTCAGCCCATTGAATTAGCTGAGATAAACAGCTTGACCACCAATTTTCTAAACAGGCTGAATTAGTTTGTGCATATATATCTTTTTGGATTTGGTCCGTAATAACTTTCCCTTTTTTTTTTTTTTTTTTTTACAACGAAAGGCTGATGTATTGCTCAAGCTTGAGGTGTTCTGGAAATCCAGACCGGAATAGAACAACCAAGATACATGAGTTCACGATAAAAGGATCGGACAGTCTTAGCTAAATGATCGGACACAACATTAAAAGATCTAGGTATATACGTGATCTTGAAATCTGGTAAACAAATCCTCAGCGTCGAGATCCTCTCTAGTTCCGTCGAAAAGCTTGGCCATCCATGGGGATCCGTGAGCATTGCTACCAATAACTTTCCGTTTATGAACCCAAGAACACACGTGTAAATGAGAATGACGCTATTTCTTATAACCAAACAATACATAGTGATCAATAACTTTTTATGCGAAATCAAGATGGGATAACAAGTGGATCCGATTAGCAGTCTACCTGTTAGCAGTCTACCTGTTTATGTTTTGGATTCAAAAGTGCGTTGGCCTCACAACAAGACTATGTGTCCAATTAATTATAAGAAACTTAATCATACTTATAAAGAGGTTCTTTCAATTTGCTTCGAAGTATCAACTTTTGTTGCTTCTCAGTGTATTCTTCACCTCATTATCTCGTTGTATACGTATTGCTTTCAAGCAACTAATATCCGTTATTGAGTTCTTCATAAAGTATGCTAACTATATAAAACCAGAAAATACTATTGATAAGCATCTCAACCCATTACTTTCCATCTTTATCTTGTAAACCCTTAAAAATAAAAAAATTCCATCTGATTTTGTGCCACTTGTTTGATACAATCATATTATCAAGAAAAATATCTAAAACCCACATACATGAACTTGTGGTGACAACAGACAACTAAGCGAATACTATAAAGCAAGAGTCACTCAACAACGCGCCTAAATATCGGCGCTTCGTGAGTAACAGCTAAGTAAACAACCCATTCCTCTCGCCGAATACGACACCGGTTTAATCATTTGAACCAAACCACCACTAAAAAACTTAATTGTTTTTCTTGTACGAGAATAATTCAGATTCTTTTCTTCTTCGAATCTAAAACCCATTACCTCCCTCTCTCAATTCGATCAATGACGTACAGCGATGTCGCCGATAAGACGGTGCCTGAGCTGAAATTGAGAATGGAGGATTCCGAGAAAGGAGATTATGTGAAATTAAGAGATGGATCCGTTGAAGAAGAAGAAGGATCTTCGATAGGATCTGTGTGGTTCTGGGTTAAATCCATATCCCTCGTGGCTTGTGTTGGTGTATTGGCATTTGTAATTATCAAATGGATTGCTCCGTTTCTGATCGAAAAGGTTAGTTTTTTTTTTTAATTTCTTGGTTTTAATGGTTGAAAAATTAGGGTTCTTGCTTAAATTTTTAAGTATTCAAAACCAAATTTTGAAGGTGTATAGAAGGTTTTGGCCATATTATTTGTGAGCCCAGTCACTAAAGTTTGTAAATTTCCCTCAAATTTGGAATCTGTGAATCGTCTCTACTATTCATGAGCTTTGTCTAGTGTTCTTCATCTAATGTGTTTTATTACATGTTTCCTGTTTCTGTTTTCACCAATTGTAATGTAAAGTTTTTGACTTGTATGTGCTGGAAAGGGTTTTAACAATTATTTTGCTTAATTGTAATCAATCATGTATTTCTTGAGATGAGTAACGTGAAGCTAAATAGATCTCTTGAGTACTTAAGATTATTTCTTTTGATTCGTTATAGTAATCAAAACAGAAGCACTTGATGTAACAAAGTTTTTTTTTGTTTGAATAAAATTTTACATTCATTTGAAAAAAAAAAAAAGAGAAGCTTATCCTCGTTTATGTTTTGTGTGTCTATTTCAGGAACTGATTCCATTTATAAAATGGGTGAGAAGCACATTCAGTATCCCTGTGCTAGGTCTTCTCCTATTTGCCTCGGTTGCTTTATTCCCAAGCATTCTTCTTCCTTCCTCTCCTTCCATGTGGATGGCTGGTCTCACCTTTGGTTATGGCAAAGGGTTTCTATTGATTTTATCAGCTGCATCAATCGGTGTAACTCTTCCTTTCTTGATCGGACATCTCTTCCTTCACAAGATGCAAGTAAGCATCATCATCCTATTTACTAAGCGCTCTTTGGTTTGCAATGCTTATTAAGTTTCTCTCCCTGCAGGAATGGTTGAAGCAATACCCGAAAAAAGCAGCCATACTTCGAGCAGCCGGTGAAGGAAACTGGTTTCATCAGTTTCAAGCAGTCACGTTAATCCGTGTCTCTCCATTCCCTTACATGATTTACAACTACTGCGCATTAGCGACCGGAGTTCACTACGGTCCTTACCTCTTAGGCTCTCTTGTTGGAATGGTTCCTGAGATCTTTGTCTCCATCTACACGTATGTCCTCTATCTATGTTTCTATGGTTAAGGTCATGTTCTGCAGAATCTTTAAATTAGTGTTTTTTTTTTGCAGGGGGATAATGCTGAGAACACTAGCGGTTGCATCAGACAAGAGACACACTCTCTCGGCAGTGGAGATAGTAGTGAATGTTCTTGGTTTCTGTGTAACTGCTAGCGCGACTATAGTCTGCACAATGTATGCGAAGAAGAAGTTAAGCGCAATGCAATTAGATGAAGTAGAGACAGCATAAAACACACAACTACTTAACGTTTTTTCATCTCTAAACGTTTAAGGAGCCAGCCTTACCACAACATATCACCTTCTAACACGGATCTTGAAACTCATCATATTATATATATATTTTGTTTTGTTTTATATTAATTTGAAAATGTAAATCTCTGCTTTTTTTCTTCTTGTATATATCTCAACTGAATTTTGAATTTAATTTTTTCATGTATATCTCATTAGAACATCTAGTTCTTTAATTTCCTATAATAAATTAGACTCGTGGAGTTATACTTATCCATCTTATTCTTTTCGTTTCACTTTAGTTGTCATTCTAGATTTTTGCACACAGATTAAAAAATATTTAATTTTACATATTTTCAAGATAAAAACACAATTACCTATATACCTAAACACTTTTCAACCAATAGAAAAATAGAATATTATATATAACTAATAAATTTTGCTTCGAAACTCTAAAACGACACTTAACTTGAAAAAAACTTAGTCTAAAATGACAAATATTATGAAACTGAGAGAATATTAATTTAGTGATTCCAATTTACCAGTTTAATAATCAAGATGATCCTGGAACAAAACCAATCTAACCAGACTTAAACCGGATACCTGTAGGAATCGAATTGTCTCTCTCTCCAGGTTGCGCTTCGTTCAGTTTAACCCATTTATCCGGTTTTTCTGGTTTAAAGCTGGTTAACTCACTGAACTCACAGAAACACACAGTTCGGTACATTACTATACATTCCAATCCGAAACGCAACCGTTTAGTTGTTTTTGAACGAGTCAGCCTTGTGATTCGTTAAAAGAAGATAAATACGTCGGAGGCCATACGAAAAACGGCACCGTTTCGTATTTCGCCTCCAGATTTCAGAATCCGTACCGGCGACTTCTCCGACGGAGGTAACGATCCCGATTGTTGTGAGCATTGTAGAAACCTAACGAAATGTAAATTCCCAGAGTGTATAATGTGATTATGTGTTGACTCTGCGATTGAGAAACCAGAATCGATCTCTCTCAACTGTTAATTTCGTTTTTGTTATGTTTTTGTATATTTCTCCGAGGTAGATATAAAATGATGATCAAAATCTCAAAATCTGGATGATCACCTTTTAAAGCTCTTTTGTGTACAGTTTTAACTAAAGAGAGGAGGAAGAGATGGATCAAGGAAGGCAAGTGTTCTCAGTAGATCTACTCGAGAGATATGCCACTAAGAATCGTGGCATGATCACATGTATGGCTTCTGGAAACGATGTAATCGTTCTGGGAACAAGCAAAGGATGGATCATCCGCCATGATTTCGGACTTGGCAGTTCTTATGGTATTCACATACACAAAATAATCATGTGTCTCTTTCTCAGTGGTGAAATGTAAAATATAATCTGTGTTTGAATTGTAGATATTGATCTCTCTGTTGGTAGAACTGGGGAGCAATCGATCCACAAGGTTTTTGTTGATCCTGGTGGAAGCCATTGCATTGCTACTGTCACTGGTGTTGGAGGAGCTGAGACTTTTTACACTCATGCTAAGTGGCCTAAGCCGCGTGTGTTGAGCCGCTTGAAAGGCTTGTTGGTTAACGCGGTGGCTTGGAATAAACAACAGATAACAGAAGGTTGTGCTTTTTAGTGTGTTATGAATCTTTTGCTTTTTATTCTTTCAGATGGATACTGATATTATTATTTTTTGTCTTTCCCCTGAATTCAGTTTCAACTAAGGAGATCATCCTTGGCACTCAAGATGCGCAGCTATTTGAGATGGCTGTGGATGAGATGGATAAGAGAGAGAAGTATATCAAGTTTTTGTTCGAACTAGAGGAACTTCCTGAGGCCTTCATGGATTTGCAGGTACTAATACCATTTTTACTTTGACTTGAAGCTTTAATGGCTATTCTATATTTTTGTTGATATTGTATTGGTTAAGATTTTTGTGGTTTTTTTTCTCGGTTCGGTGAGTTTGATAAGCTATTAAGCGTGAATGAATTTATGATAGGTTAAAAAGTTTTATCCCCCGATGAGATCTTTGACCGAACCATGTTTTGGCTTTATTATTCCAATCACTGTCTTTTTGTGTAGATGGAAACAGCCAACATAAGCATTGGAATGAGGTACTATGTGATGGCTGTAACTCCTACTCGACTCTATTCCTTCACCGGGATTGGAACATTAGAAGTAAGCTAAAACTCTCTTTATCATTTATTTCCGAACATGTACTCCCATGACAGTAAAATTAATTTATAATCATGAACTGAAATGGTAGCGTTAGAGATTACGAGTCAGGTCCATGATGTTACTGAATTAAAAACTTATGGAGTAGTAGTGGTCAGTTAAATCCCTATGGTTGGGCTTTAGAGGTGAAACCTGATTATTATTCCCTTCAGATATCACAGCAATTGGATATAGCCTCTCATTGTTACATCGTGTTGGTTCCATATCTATGATCTCCTGAAAATGTGAATCAGCTTTTCTTTCATTCAGTTTCTAATTCCTCAGTGTTTACTTTCAGTCTGTCTTTGCCAGTTATAAAGAACGTGCAGTTCGTTTTATGGAACTTCCTGGTGAAATACCAAACAGGCGAGTGCTAATCTTCTTATTTGAAAGAAATCACAAAGCGTAACTCTGCTCACTGAACATATAATGTTTGTCGTTTTTCAGTGAACTACATTTCTTTATAAAGCAACGAAGAGCGGTGCATTTTGCATGGCTTTCAGGAACAGGAATATATCATGGTGGCCTAAATTTTGGAGCTCAGCACAGGTAGACTAAGAGTACCGATATCCCTCTGACTTTTATGCTGGGATCTTTGTATACTTAGCCTGTTTCATCTTATTAGATTATATCATTCTGTAACTTGATTGGAACTTGTTTGGTAGTAATCCAAATGGTGATGAAAACTTTGTGGAGAGCAAAGCGCTTTTGGACTACTCAAAACTGAGTGAGGGCACTGACGTAGTCAAGCCTAGTTCAATGGCACTCTCAGAGTTCCATTTCTTGCTTCTTATTGGGAATAAGGTTAAGGTATGTTTTGGACACATGCCGTTTATACATCTCTCGTTGCAGTTTGATCTGGCTACATATGTGTTTTGTGTACTTGTTTGCTTACTTTCTGGTTTCTGCATTCCTTAAATGTGGTTGTAGGTTGTGAATCGGATAAGTGAACAAATCATAGAAGAGCTCCAGTTTGATATATCGGCTGATTCAGCTTCGAGGGGCGTTATTGGACTTTGCAGCGATGCCTCTGCTGGCCTTTTCTATGCGTATGATCAGAATTCGATCTTCCAGGTCTGTTTAGGCCTGTACTCGTTTATAATGATCTTTGTTAACTACTTGAGTAATTTTTCTGATATCTTATACGTTCTCATCTCAATTTTGGGCTCTGGATGTCTTCTCTAGGTTTCTGTGGTTGACGAAAGCAGAGATATGTGGAAGGTTCACCTAGACTTGAAAGATTATGCTGCAGCTTTAGCAAACTGTCGTGACCCTCTCCAGAGAGACCAAGTTTATTTAGTTCAGGTAATATTCGATGTCCATCACCGTTGTGAATTACTAGGACGATGTTTCTAGTATTGCTGTCGCCTATCTATAGACCGTTTTACCAAAAGAATCTCTCTGGTTTTGATTATGTGTGAACTGGGCACATTCTCTTGTAGGCAGAAGCTGCATTCGCCAACAAAGAATATCTACGAGCAGCATCATTCTATTCCAAAGTAATTTCTCATTCCTTTGTTTTACTTTGCTCTAACATGATATAATTTTGACTTGTTTAAATGTTTTCCTTTGCAGATCAATTACGTAATATCTTTTGAAGAGGTCACTTTGAAGTTTATTAGTATAAATGAACCGGTAAACAATTTTATTTGCATCTTGGCTAGTTTTATATATATATACCATAAATTAATCTCAAAATATCTAATCTCTGATTTAATGCTTGCTGCTCTGGAGTAAAAATGTGTGTCATATGTGGGCTTTAATATTCACCGCTTTTTATTCCTTATGTGATTGCAGGAAGCTTTGAGAACATTCTTGTTGCGGAAGCTTGATACTCTTTCAAAGGATGATAAATGTCAAATTACAATGATATCAACGTGGGCAACTGAGCTATATCTGGACAAGGTGAGCATTTACTATACTTATTTTCTGTTCTCTCTTCTTAGTATACGCATTTTTTGGTTTCTAATCTTCATAAGTGTAATATACTTCGTACTTTATTTAGCTAGTGTCATAGTTTTGTTGATTTTGCTTTCTGGTTTCTTTCTGAGCTTATCTATCTTATTTTCGTATGGTTCTTGAATGTGCATTTAGATAAATCGGCTGCTTTTGGAAGATGACACTGCTATTGAAAATCGTAACTCAGAGTATCACTCAGTCATTCAAGAATTCCGTGCTTTCATGAGCGACTGCAAGGATGTATTAGATGAGGCAACCACCATGAAACTTCTGGAGAGGTAATTTCGATAAGCCTCCCAGGCAATATGTTAAAATGTATCTTTAGCCACTGAGAACTTGACCTTTATGAAGATGGTGTGTTTTATTCTCTGGAATGAGCTATTCTCTCTAAGACTGTTCTAAACAAAAGACTGTACCAAGCACATCCTTTAGGATATCTTGCTTGCAGTATGAAACATCGTCTTTCTTCATTTTTATTGCTTTTGTTATAGTTATGGTCGAGTCGAAGAGTTGGTATATTTTGCAAACCTGAAGGAGCAGTATGAAATCGTTATTCACCATTATATTCAGGTGAACGGCCTGATATGTTTTATATTCTTATTGATCCATAGAGATACGTTGTCTTACTCAGGCTTGTTCAATTTACTGAGTTTATTCTTTGACTATTAGCAAGGGGAAGCAAAGAAAGCTTTGGATGTGCTACAGAAATCTTCAGTTTCAGATGAGCTTCAGGTGTGTAAAAAGTAACACCAGTTTTTCTTTTAAGAAAAAAGTGGTCTCCAAATTTTTCTTCTAGCTAAAATATATTTTACACACTTCAGTATAAATTTGCGCCAGAGCTTATTATGCTTGACGCATATGAAACCGTGGAAGCATGGATGGCCAATAAAAATCTTAATCCAAGGAGACTAATTACTGCAATGATGCGTTACTCAAGCGAACCTCATGCAAAGTAATGGCCAACTTCTTAACTAAATGTCCATTTACATTGTGCTATAATCTCACCAATAACTTCTCAAATTAAAATGCAGGAACGAGACACATGAAGTTATAAAATATCTTGAGTTTTGCGTCCACCAATTGCATAACGAGGATCCAGGGATTCACAATTTACTTCTCTCATTATATGCCAAGCAGGTCTGATTGGTTCCCTTAAATAATTTTTCTTTGATAAAGTCATAAACTCTTAATAACATGTTCTTAATCCGGAAAGCAACAGAGTAGGTTACTATCTTCGTTTCCACTTCAGATTATGACAAGATGTTATGAACGTGATAGATACATAACGGTTTTCTTTTTATATATCCAAATAGGAAGATGACAGTGCTCTCCTCCGTTTCCTGCAATGCAAATTTGGGAAAGGACGAGAGGACGGTCCTGAATTTTTCTACGATCCCAAATATGCGTTGCGCTTGTGTCTCAAGGAAAAGAGAAGTCGTGCCTGTGTCCATATATACAGCATGATGTCTATGCATGAAGAGGCAGTAGCCCTTGCTCTTCAGGTAACAGTTCCATTTTATTAAAATGGTATTATTCATTTCTGTCTTTTACGCCCCATCCTTGAAACAAAACTGCTACAAATAGATACCGAATTCGCTACATTTATGATTCCAAATTGTTTCTTAGGTTCTGCTGATCATTTTTACGAGAACTTTCTTCGTAGTGGTTGAAAACTGTTTCTTTGTTTTACAGATTGACCCAGAGCTTGCTATGGCTGAAGCTGATAAGGTTGAAGATGATGAAGACTTGAGAAAGAAGCTGTGGCTGATGGTTGCAAAGCATGTCGTCAAGCAGGAAAAAGGAGCCAAAAGGGAAAACATAAGGAGAGCTATTGCTTTTCTCAAGGAAACTGATGGTCTTCTAAAGATTGAAGATATTTTGCCTTTCTTCCCGGACTTTGCCTTAATTGATGACTTCAAGGTTAGTCAATTTATTCTCTTTTCAAAGTACACAAACACTCTGTCTAAGGCCAACCAAGTTGCTTCTCCGCTTTTGTTATTTTCTTCAACACCGTTGTGCAGGAAGCGATTTGCTCGTCTCTGGAGGATTACAACAAGCAAATAGAACAACTGAAAGAAGAGATGAATGATGCCACACGTGGTGCAGATAATATTAGAAACGATATCAGTGCCTTAACACAAAGATATGCTGTGATCGACCGTGAAGAGGAATGTGGGGTATGATCATCCTTAGATTGAATAGCCTTTTTATCGTATAAAGATATGACCGAAAGTTTTTGGAAGCACCAAAATCATCAGCACACCTTATCCATTTTGAATGTAATACCAGGTTTGTAAACGTAAAATCTTGACTATGGCCGGAGATTTCAGAATGGCGCAGGGATATCTTTCAGCTGGACCACTGGCTCCGTTCTACGTCTTTCCTTGTGGGCACTCTTTCCATGCCCAGTGCCTGATCACTCACGTTACAAGCTGTGCACACCAAGAGCAAGTAAGTCTCAAACCATGAGTTCTTGTAATGAAGTTTAGCGATCGTCATAGAGTTTGTACCATGGAAAGGATTTAGTTTAACTGTAGCTTAGTTTCTTAATTCTACTCTCAGATTAGATTTGTGTACCAATGTTACAATTGCGAGTTCATTTTTTCAATTGGTTTGCCTAAAAATATGTCTAGGCGGAGCATATACTTGATCTGCAGAAGCAGCTGACATTGCTTGGTAGCGAAACGAGAAAGGATATAAATGGTAATCGATCTGATGAACTCGTTACTAGCTCAACTACTGCAGACAAGGTATTTGTTTCACTTTTCGTTTTTATGTTTCCCTGTATTCTCTTAACATCAATGTCTTGACATACTTTCTTTACCGTGAGGCAGCTTCGATCAGAGCTAGATGATGCTATCGCCAGCGAATGCCCATTCTGTGGAGAACTAATGATCAATGAGATCAGTCTGCCTTTTATTAAACCTGAGGAAACACAACACTCTGCTTCATGGGACCTCCGACCACAGACCAATTTAGCTAACCAGAGGACCATTTCTTTACCTCTTTGATTTGTGTAACATCGTGATTTCTTTTTCATGCCATCTCTTCTTCAGCTAGCCTTTGGAGTGTGGATGTGATTTTGAGTGTGAATGTAATGTCATTATTTAACATGCTTCTTGAGATAACATACAATAAGTTTGTGATAGCATACAATATTTCCTTTTAATGTTTTCTTGACTATTATATCAATCTTAAAGCTTTGGTAAATTAAAGTAATTACTAGCTACAGTTACTAGACAACGTGAAGTTGGTATACATTTTGGAAAAGGAATACAATATGTTGAGCAACCAATTATATGTAAGGAAATAAGAATATAAGCATATATTCTTCTTCTTTTTAAGAGATTTTTTCATGGATTTGGTCCCTTATTGGTTTTACTTTTCCCTTTATCCTAACAACAAACAAAAGCCTTTGAATCAAAGAGACATAAAAATACTACAAAAGTGATAATAAATCAATTGATAGCCTCACATAGGTTGGACCAAATGACAAACTCATATAAGCTGTCATTATCTGTCTCTAGTCTCTACTCTTTTCTTTTTACAGAAAACAAAAACATAAACTCTTGAAGGAAGTTTTGTTTTCCAACTAACAAGTGAGATTTATATGTATGCAATTATGAGAATGAAACCACAACAACCTGGATTTATTTACATTCTATATGAAATGAAGCATGTAAGACGATAGTACTGGTATTAATTATATAGAGCCTAAAATATCTAGTAGTGTAAGCACATTAATAAGGTTAATTGTATTCGAAGACACACCTTGGCATTAAGTCTAATGATAAATTCAACCCCACATTAGCTAAAACATCATCATCAACTTATCAAGTACCTATTTAATACAGATTCAATTTTGGTTGTCACGTTTCGTTCAGCCGAACAGAGGTTGCTTCGTCAATTATAGTAAACATGTGTACTAAAAAAATTACTAAAAATCAAAATCAAACTTTTTTTGTTAACAAAGAACAGACTCTTGAGCTAGTAGCTTTTAGATCAAAATGGTAAATTCCAAATCATTGTAGGAATAATAAATGTTGAAAATTGCAATAAATTATTTTGAAAAGAGTAGCATGTTACAAGTGACATAAGTACATAACTAGCAAGTTGTCAAAAAAGAAAAAGAAAGAGCAAGTTGCAAAGAAACAACAAAGTAAAATAACGTGCGAATTTAAACAACCAGATGACAATGCGATTCCACCTAATGGAAGAAAGAAATTTATTATTTTAAACTTTTTCCACTTTATGTTTCGACAATTTTAGTAATACAAACTATAAAACGAAATAATAATACAAGAGAAAGAATTTAAAGAAAAATAAAAGAAAGATACAATCCTTTTTCTTTTAATTCTGCTCCCTACTTTTCCACTTTTGTTATATATATTACCCTTTTGCATTTCATATTTTCCCCCAATCAATCTCAACCATTTACAGTTACATTTCCCCCCTCTCAAACCGGTTCAAAACAATAGCAGAATTCCAAAGAATCAAATTACTTAAACCGAAAAATACCATAAAAATTTTAAAATCACTTCACCGGTTTAACTCCAATCTCTTTTCCCACTTTCACATTTCACTTCTGGTTAAGCAACTTGGATCTCTTCCTAGCTTCGCTATAGAGAACCACTCCCATGATAGTGACGCCAAATCCAGCAACACCCATCACCGTCACCGGATTCCTAAATATCAAAACCGAAACTCCGGCAGCCACCGCGGCTTTCCCGTTCCCCAAAACCTGCAAGGTGAGGGCACTTGTGTGCTTTGTCACCAAGAAGTTCGTCAAATTTACTAAATATGCAACCGTCGCATTCCCTGCCAGCAAGAAGATGATCAATGGATCCGTCCTCGCCTTTTCGATTAGGATCCTTAATACGTTTCCTTCGATGTAGAGTGTAAATGGTAGTAAGATACATGCTGCCATTGGAGCCATGTAGAGTAGAAGATTCATTGAATGTAGCTTCTCTGATTCTGACGTCAGAATAATCCCCTGCAAAATACACAAAACTTGGTTAAACCAAAATAAACCGATCAAAAAATAATCAAACCGGATTCGTATTGAACTGAACTGAATTTCCGACCAAAGTGAGATCCAAACTAGTAGATTCAGACATTGAGACATTTGTTGTAATAACGGAAACCAAACTCAATTCGGACACAAAATCTGGTTTAATTGATACTAAACTGTAATTCCGACCAAACCAAACCGATTAAGAAGAATCAAACCAGATTCGAACTGAACTTTCATCCGACCAAAGTGAGATCAGAAAGTACATTTGTTGTAATAACGGAAACCAAACTCAATTCGGACACAAATTCCGGTTTAACTGATACGAAACTGTAATTCCGACCAAACCAAACCGATAAAATAAGATCAAACCGGATTCGAACTGAACTTTCTTCCGACCAAAGTGAGATCAGAACTAGTAGATTCAGACATCGCGGCATGTTTTGTAATAAAACCGAATTCGAATAAAAATTCCGGTTCAATTCATATTAAAAATGTAAAAACCGACCAAACCAAACCGGTTAATCGTTAATTAACCATACCTGGACGACGGATTTAAGAGCTCTACCAGCAGTGGAAGCAACACAAATAAGGAAACCAAAGAGATGAAACGAAGGCTCAGAGTTAGAAGCGAGAACTATCCCGGAGACAACAGGAAGCAGAGCCAAATAAACTTCAGTGGACTCCGTTTTACACGTAATCAGAAACGAAAACACGGCGGTAAAGAACGGCGTAGTGGCACCAATCGCCTGATTAAAAGAAACAGGAATATAACGCAGCGAAGTGTTCCCGCACACGACGGAGAGGCAGAAGATCGCCGAGAGAGCAAGAATCTTCAGAAACTGACGGCGAGACAAGATGTGCTGACGTGGCACGATGCCGGCGACGTTGATCACGGCGGAGCTGTAGGCTGCGCAGGAGAGCATGTGCGTCATGGTCAAGAAGATTGGGTAGCGGAAGCCGTAGTAGAAGAGGAGGTACTTGTTGAGGAGGAGGACTCCTATGTTGGAGCCGAACCAGGCGGCGATTATCGCCGCCGTGAGGAGGGAGGGAGATACTGTTGGTGATGAGAGGAAGAATGGTTTTCCGGTGGAGGAAGAGGAGGAGTGAGGTGGTGTTCCGGGGATGTCGATGACTGTTGGTGTGGTTGTTGCGGCGGCGTCGAATCTCGGGTTGCTCATCCGCCGCGTTGTCCATGATTGAGCTTCCACCATTTCAGCTAGAGAGAGAGAGAGAGAGTTTTGTTTGCCTTTGTGAGATCTGAGAGTGAGGTGGTAGCAAGTAGAGAAGAAGGAAGATGAAGAATGTAAATCGGACGGTGGAGATTTGCTCAGATTCAGCTGTAAAGGTTTAAAGTGATATCAGCCGTTAGATCTGATAGTTGGAGGGAATATTTTTATTTTAAAATTATAAAATAAGATAAAAAAATCTAACGAAATTAATTTTAAGATTCGAAGTCTTGTGTTCGGAGTTCAAGCATGAGTCAGAAGTGTCGGTAGTAGGGTCCGTATTTGAGATCCAACTCGGAATGCAAATCCTCTACGACGCAGTCTAATTAAAATTTCCCTTTAATGACGCATCCTAATTAATAATTACAAACCACACTAATTATTCGCCGTTTGTTGCCTTTCTTTTCAAGTTTTGTTTTAATAATTGTCAATAGTACAATACTAGCTTTGATGTTGAAACTTGAAGGATGGAAAAATTCGTAGTATAAACTTGATCAAATGGACATGTGAGGTTGTTACAGTATAGCAACTGAGAAGCAAATAAATAGATTATTTGTGTCTTATGATTAATCCTAAGATCACATTTCAACAAGAACAAATTAATCATACGATTCCAGAGAGTATTAATTTTTTTATCTTTCAAGTGAAAACTTGCAGTTTAGGTATAAATGTTGAAAGCTGTGGAAATTACGATGGTAATAATATAACGAAGTCCATACATATTTTCCATCTTTTATATATAAGTATTTACTTCAAAATTTAATGATTTTCGTATACATTTAAAACACGAGCTGAATGAATCACTAATATATAAATAAGTTTTGGTCAACGTTGCTTATGTCTATGTTCATATACATTAAACAATTTATTTGCATTTGACCATAGTACATTGTAATAAAGGTTGTCACATATACCTTTAACGAAAAAGGATTGTCACATATACCAAAAACAAATCAGATCTATGAAGAAATAACGCGATTTCTCTTGCACATCAGCATTAATCACGCGTTTAATTTATCATTAAAATGTCTAATTGTGTGATCTAGATTATATGTACACATTATGGCATGTGCCACTGCCACATGATATCTTCGACTCCACTGAGGCACTGAATGGCATTGGCATGAACGCATGATATCATCATGGCATGTGCCACATGGACTAGTAGTTTATCTAGTTACTATTGAGGCGCTAAAAGTTGAATACCAATTATGGTAAGAAACAAAAAGTGTTATTTAAGAAAACGTAATAGGACATAGTTTTTGAAAAGCAGACTTGGCCAATAGCAAGTAATATTCTTCGCAAAATTTAATGCTTGATTTTTGTAAAATATTTTCTTTATTTCTTTCCATTGATGTTTTCGGTTCTTCACTTGTAATTTTGTCAACTGTTCATGCATGCGATTGCTAATATTCAAAGTATGAATTTTGTAATAATTACAAATATCTCTTTTGGTTCAGAAAAAGGTAAATAACAAGTTGTATCCAAGTGGAATTGATCGATATATCCGTGTGTGAAAAAAGTAAAATTATCATAGTGGAGAATAAATTTATAAGAACAAACTTTACCGTTGTGACTTATGACTGTTTTAATTTAAAAATATATTGGTTATATGTTCAATTTTTTTTTTATGTTTTAAGCTATTGTAATATTAAGTAGAGTATTATGGTAGAGTTTCTCAATTGCTTAAGTGAGGGTTATTGATTTTTTAAAAAACATCAGATGTTGTTCCAAAAAAAAAATTATTGAATTCAGAATCTGTAATGTAAAATTCATAATCGAAGTAGGAAGATTATCAAATAAATTTGCAATAAAACTTATTAGTAAAACACCATCATTTTTTACGTGTTCCAAAAGCAAGACTATTCAAATTTCAAAACATCATTGTTCGTAAGTTATTAAAGAGAAGCTGATATACAAAGTTAGCAAAAATATAACAAAATAAAACATATATCCTATCATTTCAAAAATCATATTTTTTTATAATATAAAATCTCCCTGCATATTTGTCACTTAATTAGCATGTTCTCTTTGATAATTATGAGTTTCAAGATTTTTTTTTTATCATTGTTATTAACTTCTTCACAATTTTCTTTAGAATATTTTCCTTCGGAAAATTATCTATTCAACAAAACCTACAAAGAAAATTATGTCAATCATCAGAACACGCAAATACAATTTTCATTTGTGTCTTATAAAGAAAAGAGGATGCAAATTTAATACATAGAGATATAGGATTTATATTTACTTTGCTTTTTGTAAGAATTCCCTAGCTGCTTATGTATTATAACTTCGATAAACACAGAGAAGACAAATCCAATCAAAGTAACAAAGTATAATTCAATATTTACTTTTTTGTATTTTACTCTTTAAGATAATTATAAATCTATTTAAATCTAAATCCAAATCAAATGTTTAAAAAAAAAAATTATAATTGAATAACACCTCATTTGAAAATTTATTTTAGAATCATAGAATCAATAACAAGTGGATTTGAATATGAATTTTAAAATTATAGAATGGTTTATATTTTCAAATTCATTAAAATGTAGAAACCAATAACACCTGGTGGTGTTACTGGGAGTTGTATTTTTATAGAGTTTGTTGATTTTAAAATTTGATAGATTTATTAAATTTGGAAAAAAAGTTGAAGAGAATTTTGTATATTGTGAAAATCTAGGAAAATAAATTCTTATAAGGATTTTAAATATCTATGGAATATATGTAGTATTTTCCAGATCTTGTTAAAATTTATAAAATCATTAAAATCTAAACTTTTTAATGAGAATGTGAGCAGAGTCGTGCCTCAATGCAAAAGTTTGAAGCATTGGCTTAGGGAATAGGGAAACAAATTTTCTCCAAACAATAAGGGCATTTTTTGATTTTTTTTTCTATTCATTTAATAAGAATACAAATGAAATACAATGTTTAAACAATGTTTTATGATAATTAGAATAAAGAAAACAAAAGTATAGTTTTCATATTAAGCACCCAAAATTGTATATACACATTTTAAATGTTAAAAAATCAATACAATGGAAAAAAATGGATGTCATATAAAAGATTGTTTGGTTTGAATATTTTTTACATCTTTAAGAATATCATATAATATATAAAGGCATATTGTTTATTTTAATAGAATTGGTTATTAAATTTTAAATTTTTCTTGGAAAAAGATTAATATTTTGTTTAGTTGATTAGTTTTATTTATTTCTACTATAAGTACTAATTATCGTAACATTTTGTAATTAATTACAGACATTTTATTCCCTTATGGCAGTTCGAAAAGTTCGCACAGCACTGAATGTGAGAATCTATAAACCAATAACACTAGATTTTTGATATCTAAAAATTATTAAAAATCTAACTCCCATTACAATGTCAATTACTAAATGCTAAGTTAATTCTCCGTTGACAAAAAAAAAAGGAAAATGCCTCACTTTGAAAGGGAATAAATATATGATGTTTAAAACATATAAAGCAAAAACCATGATTTTTGGTTTTGTATTATACGATATGATCTGAAATTATATGTCCATTTTCTAAGATGTGTATCTATCAATAAATCATTTTCTCGTTATCACATCCGTCGTTACCCATTTTCTTATCGCACGCAAGCTTTTTTAAATCATGGAGATAATTTTTACATCATATAGATGATACATGGAAGACATAGTTTAATGTAGGACTCCTAAAAACAACTATCTATGAATATAAAGACATATTTGTCAACGATATGGAGCTATCTTTACTTAGAAGGACCATCAAACTTTTGCATTTTGTAGTCCTTTTGTAAACTACCTTGCGACAAAATCTAGTGAATGATGATAATGATTACGCCACGTTGCTTTGTAACAAACTTCAAATGATGGATGGCTACGTTACTACGTATATACTTACAAATAAAAAGTAAGCCTTTTATATTTTTGGAGTATGCTTTAATCTTTACCCGAATGAAAAATAATCATGTAACGAATCGGCATAAAAGAAATAAAAATAGAATTAATCATGACATAAAGTTATAATACTTCTCCAGTATTGTTATGTAAAATAAAATAACATAGCACAGTAAATGATGATTTATTTCTGTCAATGTGGGATTGTATTATGTATATGTTAAAGAGTAGAATACTATAGTCTATAGCACACCACTTGTCAAAAAAAAAAAAAAACATCACATGTTCTTTCGTATTTAAAATTCTGTGATTTAATACTTCTTATGTTTATCTACAATAATAAATCATGTGGAGCAGACTGCTATAGTAACAATTCGTTTCCATGTGCAACCCAACTTTGGTAGGCCTAATAATAGTGGGACTAAAGCTATCTGCATGGGCCCATAAAACAGTCAGCAACAAAACATTATCTAGAACATTTGGTCAATATAAAACGAAAAACAAAAACAAAAACAAAAACACAACATTCAAAAGAATGGCTTCGCCCGGGTTCGAACCGGAGACGTTTTGAATGGCTTCGCCCGGGTTCGAACCGGAGACCTTCAGTGTGTTAGACTGACGTGATAACCAACTACACCACGAAACCTTTTGCTTGTTGATATAACGATAACATTTATACATAAACACCAACTAGGCAGAGTTTAGTGCATTGCGTTCTAAGGTCATTACTGTCACTCTGCCCTATTAGGCCATAAAAAACACTACAGAAGAGAGTTTGGTACAATACAAGAAGCTTTTACTGTTTCAAGAGTGTCTTGATTTTGATTGATCAAAAACAAAGTCTTAAAGTGCAACAAGACGCAATGTGGTGTCAATATCTTTATAATCATTAAACCTTGCTGGTAACGAAATCGCTGTCTGTAGCTTCCCAAATGACAGTACCATCACAAGTACAAAGCTTCTTGTAGTTTTCTCCAACTCCTGCGCTTCTAGCAATCACTGCAGCTGTCAATCCAGGGCCTGAGTTCTTGTCCTCTGTCTTGTAAACCACCACGGCTCGCCCTATTAGATCAGCAACCTTGAGCTTTTCTTTCTTTCCCGTGTAAAAAGCCTCTCCGCTCTGGTCTGCCTCTAGTGTTCCCAGGTCGCCCAATGGCTTTACTTACACAAGAAAACAAAAACCAAATGGTAAATGCTTTTGAATGTTTTTGTGATGATATTTGATGTTTTTTTTTCTAAGAGTGGAGTTGACAAACCTCTGTGTGGGTATTATCTTGAAATGGGTTGTACAAGTTCCCTGTGGTAGCTGCTCCGTTTGTGAGATCACCATACTCGTTGATACACCAACTGTGTTTCCCGGGAGACAGACCAGTAAAGTTGGCTTCAATTCTCGCAAGCTCCATACTCACCTGAGCAAATCTTACTACCCCAAAGATGTCTGGTCCTTTGAACTCCGCCACTGCAGCCGAGACTAAGAAGTCTGCCACGCACGTCACACATGTCAAAGTAATGAGAAAAGATGTTAAAGACAGTACATGACTCAATCTAACAGCTCCTACATGTTCTATGAGAGAGCTGAGGAGATAACTAACCTTGAGGAACACCTTGGCCAATCAAACGAGCTTTACGACCGGTTTGCTCTAAAGCTTGAGTCATATCCTTCACAGGGGAGGATCCAAGTATCCTCACAACTTGGTTAGCCAAATCCACCTCCACTTTCTCAATCCCTTTGCCAATTCCATCACACAGAACAAGCAACAAGATCTTAAATCTACTAAAAACCAGAACATGACATAAACAAAGTTGCTATTCATAAAAAAAAACTACCTTCAACAGTTTCTAACTTGTTCTTCACGGCGTTAACACAACCCTCACACTTCATATCGACCATGAACTCAGTCTAATAACAACAACCAACATAAGTTCTCAATAACTGAATCTTTGTAATAACTGAAGTGATGTTTCCAGATAGGAAAGAGAAAGACTTACAAGAAGCTGAGGCATGACTCGATCCTCCTGCAAGCAAAAAGAAAAAAGTCAGCGACTTTAACACTTAAACCATCGAATTAGGAAGAGGGCAAATCTAAAGATTGAAACTTTCAATAAAATTGAGCAAAACCTGACGGAGATTACGATCAGAAACGGGGACAGTCGTCATCGGAGAGCTAGCGAAGCTTCGTGAAAGCCCCAAGCGACGTGGAGACGATCGGGGGAGATTGAGAGATTGAGATTTGGTAGAGGAAGAAGAAGGAGAGGAGAAGGCAATCGCGATTGGAATCGCAGACGCGGCGGCTACGGCGGCTGTAGTTGTTGCCACTGACCGCAGAAGTGATGCCATTTCTTTTCTTCTTCAGGTTTTTATTTTTGTTTTAAATGTTGGTGGTTGAGTTGTGTGTTTGAGAACGGACCAGAAGTTTCTAAGGAGTCTGTTTGGTTCGGACTTGTCTCAACGTGCTGCTTGTGGTCTTTTGGACACTGTTGCAAAGGTTGCTGCTTGTGGCTAACTTGAAAGGTGTGATTAGGGGTGGGCGTTCGGGTATCCGTTCGGATTCGGATCAGCTATTTCGGATTTTCGGTTATTTCGGTATTGGGGTTTAGGATCCATTCGGATATTTTTACATATCGGGTCGGATTCGGTTATTTCGTGTGTTTATCTTGAACCGGCTTTTTGGTTTTCCGGTTTAGTTTATAATAGCATCTATAGGTAAAATTGATTTAACTCACCTTTATTTTATTTTTTTTATAATAGAAAATTGCTTATTTATAAAAGAAAAAATGATATTCCTCTTTTCTTACTCTACACATGCTTTAGAGAAAATATCACACCTCTATTTTAAAGATAAAAATAGCAAAATAATTGAAGATAGTTTAAGAAAAAGAAAAACGTCAATAACATTTTTGATCATTCAAACTCACAAGTTCAGGTCTTGGAGATGAAACTAAACCTAATATCTATAGGTCTTATATAAACCTAAATTTCATAATTTAATAGTTGCAGTATCTATATAATATCTCTGGGGCTTATATCAACTAATCATTGGAAATAAATTCATTAGAATTGGTTGATGTAAGGTCGGCACAAGAAACACCTATAACTTGTACTATATAATGAAACTTTCACTTAAACAATAGTTTGACTTGTTTTATCTAATGGTTTTTACAGTTTTATTGCACAAATTCAATGAAACGAAACAGATCCCATTTAGTACGGGCAAAAGTCCACAGTAGATTAAAAAAACGGAAAATGAATCATGTCCCTCACGTAGTAACAACCACTATCGTTGATTGAATAGCCCTTTATATAACTTTGTCTCTAAGTCGATTACTTCATGAACAAACAAACCACGAAAACAAAGCCTAAGAAAACCAATCATCAAACAAAAAGATGGGTTCAATCTCAAGTTCTTGGAGCTTCAACAAATTCTTTGCTATAGTTTTCGTCGTCTTCGCCATCTCCGGTGAGTTTGTTGCTGGATATTACAGGCCCAGCCCGTGGAGCTACGCTCATGCCACTTTCTACGGTGACGAAACCGGTAGTGAAACCATGGGTACGTATAATCACCAAGATCAAAAACACATGTCTGTTGTGAACAAACGCAAATTAACTTTAATCTCTTACACTCATATATATATATTAGCATCAAAACTCGATATTTATATTATGGCTTTTTAGTAGTGCATATAGATGTAAATCACTTATTTAATCAATATTACTTATATACATACTCATACATACAATCAATGACATAATAACTATGTATATATATATGCAGGTGGTGCATGTGGGTATGGAAACCTGTTTAACAGCGGCTATGGCTTGGACACAGCAGCGCTAAGCACGACGTTGTTCAAAGACGGTTATGGATGCGGCCAATGTTTCCAAATAATGTGTGTGCAGTCGCAATATTGTTACTATGGAAACCCAACGACGGTGGTCACAGCCACCAACCTTTGCCCTCCTAATTGGTACCAAGACTCCAACAATGGTGGTTGGTGCAACCCTCCTAGAACCCATTTTGATATGGCTAAACCGGCTTTCATGAAACTTGCTAACTGGAAGGCCGGTATCATCCCTGTTGCATACCGCAGGTTTGTCTTGTTTTAAAAATATTTGTATAAATTTGATTGACTGCCTTTTCATATCCAAAAACTTATATAAATATGTAAATGTAACTAATAAATAATAATACTTATATGATATGCGATTGATATATGTAGAGTCCCATGCAAAAGGAGTGGAGGTATGAGGTTTCAGTTCCAAGGCAATGCTTATTGGCTTCTCATCTTTGTCATGAATGTCGGCGGCGCCGGAGACATAAAGAGCATGGACGTGAAAGGTAGCCGGACAAATTGGATAAGCATGAGCCACAATTGGGGGGCCTCTTACCAAGCCTTTTCGTCTCTCTATGGTCAGTCTCTCTCTTTCCGAGTCACTTCTTACACCACCGGTCAAACCGTCTACGCTTGGAACGTTGCTCCGTCTAACTGGAACGCTGGTATGACTTACCCAAGTTACACCAATTTCCGCTGAAGTTACGGCTTTTTTCTTTTATGAGTTCTCCCTTTAAGTTTGTTTTTTTGGTTGCTTTTGGGACTTTAAGAAGTTTCGGTGGCCTTTTTGTTGTGGGATTATACAATATAGAGGCCCGGCTTTGTGTTATACATCTACATTAATGTATAATGTATGTATGTCTTGTGATATATAAAACTCTTCATAATCAAATTATTGATGAAGTCAACACTACTTGATCAAGAGACTTCGTTTTGTGCGGGTGTGAAAATTTTCTAACAACAAATCACATTTTCTAAGAAGAAAAAGTATCAAGGATAATTTATAAGCAGCTACTACAAACATTGATCAATGAGATCTTGATTCATTACGTTTCCATACTCTGATACGAGATCAAAACCCTACTTATTGGTGAGTCTTTCCCTTATGATCTTGACACCCATATACCTGTATGCAAATATTCAAGCCATCGAAAAATCATTAGCCATTAGTGAAAAAATGTAAACCTGGTCAATTTAGCATATAGATGATAGAAGAAAATAATTGTTTTACCTGCCAAGCATCATAACCGTGGCTTGAGGGTTTGTACCGGGACAATAATCAACGGTGGACATGTCAATGACTCTAAGTCGGTCGATACCAATAACTTTATAATCCCCATCGACCACTCTACCCACAACACATCCTCCATGGTAATGCCAAATTGTTGTAACCGTATGCTGACAAAACTCCTCAGCGGATGGAGGCAACGAGGCTCCAGGACCGCTGCGAGGCGGCCTCAGATTGACTGGAGTACTCGCCGTAAGGTTAAGCAAATATTCAAAAGACATATCTGCATACTTAAACCGTGTGAACGCCTTAGACTGCACAACTCTCTCTATAGTTTGGATCCCTCGAACACATCGATTTAGGTCGTCCGGGTGTTGGAAATAGTTGAAAGTCACAATTGGGTTATCATTCGGGTTTCGGCTCCGGAGCTCCAAATGACCCGTAGATAATGGACCCATTACTTTCTCTAAAATGAAACCTCCTTGAAATGGTTGCGCTGATGATAATTTCATTGAATTTGACTCTAATAATGTTGCCTTTGGAGAAAACATTGCATAGTAGTCTCTAGCGGAGGAACCACTACCACTACTACCACCACCGCCAAAATTCTCGCCACCGGCAGCCTCAACGTATGTACCTTCGCCAGTAATTCCAACTACCTCGATGAGTGAGACTTCGACAGGGACCGGAGAAGGGATGAACACAGCGTTCATAGGGTTGTCATGCATCCTTTGACCCACATGAGGCTGGTCTAGCACCACCGTGATATTTTGGGCCTGTAATTGAGCTGATGGACCAACACCGCTTAGCATAAGGAGTTGTGGGCTCCCTAAGGTTCCTGCGGATACTATGATTTCATTATTTGAGCCTTCCTTTAGATAAGCTCGGTGGGCCTGACCGGTGCGATCTCTGTACACAACTCCGTTGGCTACTGGCTTTGTGGTACCTTAAACATGTATATTTGATAGTTAGCTAGCTAATCATACAATTCAATAAACATTAATTTGTAACTACCAAAAATGTAATAAATCCAACCATATTTGTCTATGATTATAAAATATGTTACTACATTAAGTACCTCGTGTCCGAAACAATATCCGGTGGACAGTAGCATGCAAAAGGACGGTGATACCCTTGGGATCGGCGTACTCCAACAAATCTGCGGCGGTGTGTCTATCGCCATTATGATCAAAAATAGTACCGCCAAATTTCGTGCCATTGATGTGATCATAAGTGAAACCATTATTAGGGACAATTCCAACTTCCAATAAGCCATCTCTCACGGCGGTTTGCCACCGCCCCATCGGTGGCTGAAACGCCACTTTGGCTTCTACCCAACGGTATGACTCGTTCGCTAGCCCTCCGTCCCAACCCATGTTTCTAACAACATTTCAATTCATGCTAATAATTAATTATTGTTGACACAACAACAATAAATATTTTGGTACCTTTGTATTCTGAACCAACCCTGGCAGATTTTAATGAGATGTATATTAATTTATAAGTAAATTTAAATTTTTTTAGTATAATCAGTGTTCTACATACAAATGTCTTTAGTAGATCGATATAGTTTTTTTCCCTTGTGATATTTTTAGCTATTACAACGGCAATTTCTTCTAATGAATATCACACAAGAAATATAAACTATTATTCTGCATCAAAAAGCCAGAAACACATACATAAATATGCATATCTAGCAGATTATCAGCACCACATATAAGTTATATATACATCATATATATATATTCTGATATTCGTTCCTATACGGCTATAACCAATAAGCTATAAAGCTAATAAGCTACGTTAAAAATGTTGAAACCACATAGATAGTGAAAATTCATCATATTTGAAATGTATATGTAAATACACTTGCATGCAGTAGAGTATATATAATATGCACTAACCTAACGTATTTGGTTCCGGCACGTGTGTAGAAGCCGGCGTTGAGAGCGCTTCCGCCGCCGAGAACTCGAGCACGTGCGTTAATCACGCCGTCCTCCGATATGAAACGCTGTGACGGTGAGGCTTCGGACAAATCAGAAAGAGCGGCTCCGAAAGCCGAGAGCCTCGTGATGTTTGGGTTGTTGTATGGTGCCCCACCGCGTTCTAGTAGCAAAACGCTATAATTTTGAGATAGCGTTGCGGCTAGAGGGCATCCGGCGGTCCCGCCACCGATGATGATGTAGTCGTAGTACGACGTCGTTGGAGTCCCTGTCGCGTCGCGCATGAAGGAGTAGTTTGGAGCTGCCATAAATTTGGTAAAACTGTATAACTCATCCACGCTAAAATGTAGAATACACGAATGTATATGCATATTAATTAATTACCTTTATCAGAAGAACAAATTGGAGAATGCAGGAACAAAGAAAGAGTAACAAAGAATCTCCATGACCATACTCTATCCATCGTGATCGTCAGAATAAATATTTAGAGTAGAACTTTGTCACCTTGTTTATATCTAGTGCCTATGGTTGAAATAAATGTCTCGACCCTTTAGTTATATATATAGCTAGAGGCAATAAAGTAAGAGTCCATATAATTCTGAGGGAAATGCAACACCAAAATTCTATGTCTACTTTCATGGACACGTGTCAAACTGAGAAGCAGATAAAAAAATCCGAAGGATTATTAAATAGTGATAATTTAAAGAAAATGCAAATTAGATGGAGTATCATGAGATAAGAAAGTAAATAGACCGATAAAACTTATAGGGAAGGCATTAAATAAATTGCTATACTTACCTGTCTCTCTTGAACATGAATAAAAAATTCTGAAAATATAAATTTGTATTAGCAATATATGAGACATTTCAATGACGACAAACGTTAATTAGTATCAGTTAAAATGCACCAACTACTTTTCTCTTTCCGTGTGATCATAATAAGGCCAATATGTTAGGTGGGAACAATGAACATAGTTTTGATTGAATGAAACGAAAATGAGCATTTACTAATCAACACTTTTAGGAAGAAGAATTTTTAAAATTACTACTAGACTACGCAGATGATCAGTTTTTGGTGTTATTTAGTGATGAATATTTGAATTTAGTGATGAATATTTGAATTTAGTGATGAATATTTGAAAGTGTTTGTACTTGCAATAGTTTAAATGTGATAAATTCACTTAATTCATCTTCTTTATTTGTAGCTTAGTACAGCACAACTACAACCACAAGAAAAAATATTCACTCGTTTGAATTCGTTCTACGACCATTAGTTGATGAGTGCCTAAATTTTCAATAAAAATAGAAGCGTTGTGTAAATTCATTCAATAATTATAGTTAACTGTATTTTCTTTTTGATAGTTGAGATTACCTATCAACATTTATTATGCTTTTTATTAGTATAAAATTTTGGATAGACAAGAACGTAATACGATTTGAAAAAGAAAGGAACGAGGACAACAAATGGCCGAAGATTTTGGTTGCTATTCATTAAATGGTCGGCTAGCAGTTACTTTAAATGAAAATATATGATGTTATTAGTTTTACCTGGGGAAAACAACAAGTGGCCGACTAGATTAATCTATCAATCCTTATTGGCATTGTTATGGCCGCCCTCACAATATGAAATCCACAAGTCAAAAATAAAATATATGAGTAAATTTGTTACCTCTATGCCACTACACTTACACTATACTACATAGACTGACTGACGTTACTTTGTCATTTTTATGGCTGCTGAAATAGTTTCTTACAATGAGAGCTAGTTTTGGCATCATTGTTGCGAAACTACCCGAATTCTAGTTTGAAAACCAAAATCACAGTGTGGCTTGTTTGATTCAAGGACTCCTTACCCTTTGGCACGAAAGTGAAAACGGTTCTTGCGGAGGTAATAATGGTTGGTTATCAGTTTGTGTTATGAACTTAATTTTGAATAAAGTTGTATGATGCCATTATTTTACGAACACAAAACAGTTGGTTTTCTTTAAGACTGATATTACAAGGATTTAAAATCAGTTGAATTTTGTTTATCCTCTATCGTAACTGGTTAAAGACTTAAAATATATACAATGCTGAGAAATTAAGAGCATGTTTAATGGAGGTTGCTTAGAGAGTTGCTTATGAGGAGAGGAGTGTTTAATTTGAAGAGAGAGGGTTGCTTAGGAGGAGAGGAGTTGCTTAATTAAGCAATTTTTACACTCTCTCTCTTTAAATTAAGCATCTCTCTCCTCCTAAGCAACTCTCTAAGCAACATGCATTAAACATGCTCTAATGTACATAATTAGTATTCTACTAATACGTCATATATCACATGATAAATTCTTGCATTAGTTTTTTTTTATAACACTAGGAAAAAAGACGAGGTTCGTCGAAACACAAAAGTGATACAAAAGGCATAGAAATGAGATGTCACTAGACACCATCAAAGAAGAGATGAAAAAGATCTTATCCAAATCCTTTTTTACAAGGCCTTCAAAACGAGTAAGTGAAGAAGTCACGATGGAGTATTCTGGACGATATACGACTGATGACGTCTATCTCGAGTGTCAAAGAAAGCAATAGCCGCTGCAGCTTCATTTAATATATTGTCACATGATATAATAGTTAGACAAATAATAGTTCACATGATAAAGTCCGTTTTTATGTTCGAGGTTACAATTACCTAGGTGTATTTGGTTAAATAAAAAAAAGAGAAAAAATTGTTTAATATATCAAATTATGGCCTAGGCCAAACTATTTGCATGGTCTCGATTCAACTACCAAAAGAAAACGAGCTGAAGGCCCATCATATATTGTCGGAATCCTTTTTTGTCAATACAAGTGCTACAGAAAATGTACTCCTATGATGGACTTTTATTTTCTGGATACAGTTGCATATAAGTTTTTATACTCCAAAAGCTAATACTTAAATGAATTGCAGAAATGGTTTCCCAGCTAGAATCAGAATTTAGAATGTGGGTGGACAAGTGTTCTATAGTCTATACAAATCAACCAAAAGAGAAGTCAATAATTGGCAAATAAAATAATAATAAAAAGAAAAAGAAATAGTGGAGTACAGTATGCTTGTACAGCTAATAAAACATGAAATACAGATGGACTTCTCTTTGGTTGTCAAAAGCATAGACAAAGTCAACTAACTCTAATGATTATTTAAGAGACCTAATAATGTCATTAAGATGAATAAAACAACTCTAGTAAAATTAATTAGTAACTCGAATCTCTCAGACAACTAGGTCCCGTTAGATTCATACGGTCAGTAGATTTCCACGTGACATTCTTTTAATTGGGGTGTTTGGGTAATTATCGTCACCAAACTATAAAAAGCTTGGTGTAAGTGTAGGTCCCATCTTTTTCGCCGTTGGATAGGTTTCCTCTTTTCCTCAAGACGAATCCATAAGGTCTAATCATTTACACAGAATACTTATATAGTTTGCTCACTGTTTATACAGTTTTGTAAGAATCCAAAGAGAAGAGAGAGAAAGATTGAGAGACTAGAGCAGAGGACTGAGTCTTGTCTCTTCGCTGCAACCTATAGCTGTTCTGTTCTCTCCTCTTGGCTTCCTCTTTGCAACCAAAAAAGAGTAAAATTTCTCAGAAAGTCTCAAACTTTTTTGTTCATGAATTTCTCATAAAACCACAATAAAAATCTCATCTTTTTAGTTGAATTGATTTGGGTTTATCAATTAGAAGTACTTGCTGAACTCTCTGGATGTGTGTTAGCTCTTTGATCTGGAATTTGACTTATGGGTCAGTGCTTGAATCTGAGGTTTTAGCTCTTAACTCTTAAAAAGTTTAAAACTTTACAGATCAGAGGATTCCAAGGAGAATGCACCTTGACTTATAGCAACTAAGAGAAGATTCACCTGCCTTGAGTTATTGTAGCTGAAAGAGAAAGTTTTGATCTTTGGAAATGGGTATGGACCTAGCTGATAAGGAGAACACAACCTTTCCTTTATTTGAATTCTCCAATTGCTACAAAGTTGCAAACCTTACCCAAACCATTCTAAACCCAGTAAATATTTCTAATTTAAGAGACCGTTACGTGCTTGGGGAACAGTTAGGATGGGGTCAGTTCGGTGTGATCAGAGTCTGTTCTGATAAGTTAACAGGAGAGAGGCTTGCTTGCAAGTCAATCTCTAAAGACAGACTTGTAACACAAGAGGATATGAAGAGTATCAAACTCGAGATTGCGATTATGACTAAGTTATCTGGCCACCCTCACGTTGTGGATCTCAAGGCGGTTTACGAGGAGGAGGATTCAGTGCATCTTGTGATGGAGTTATGCGCGGGAGGTGAGCTTTTTCATAAGCTGGAGAAGTATGGAAGGTACTCTGAGGTTCGTGCAAGGGTGTTGTTTAAGCATTTGATGCAAGTGGTTAAGTTTTGTCATGATAATGGCATTGTCCACCGGGATTTGAAACCAGAGAACATTCTTATGGCTACAGTGTCTTCTTCCTCTCCTATCAAACTTGCTGATTTTGGTTTGGCAACGTATATCAAGCCAGGTAAGATATAGATAACTATCTCTGTCACTTTCATGGACGTTGTTGTGTGTTCTAAGGTGTGTGTTTTTGTTATGAAACAGGGGAGAAGTTAAGTGGGACAGTTGGTAGTCCGTTTTATATAGCACCGGAAGTGTTATCAGGAGGGTACAATGAAGCTGCTGATGTATGGAGTGCAGGGGTTATTTTGTACATACTTCTCAGTGGAGTGCCTCCCTTTTGGGGAAAGACTAAGTCAAAGATTTTTGATGCTGTCAGGGCTGCAGATTTGAGATTCTCTGGTGAGCCATGGGGGAATATAACTTCACACGCCAAGGATTTGATCCGTGGGATGCTTTGTGTTGATCCTTCCCAAAGGTTATCAGCTGATGGTGTTCTAGGTATCTCATCTTGCCAATCATTTGTTGGAAAGTTATTTTTTTTTTTTTACTGAGTTGATGATTTGTGTGCAGCTCACTCTTGGATGGAGGAGTTGTCTGGATTAGGACAAGAACAGTATGATCAAGATGGGTTTGGGTGTGAAGGATTGGAGATTGGTGGAGGTTCTTTCTCCACAGGATATGTTTCTCGTGAGCAAGACTATAGCTTCAGCATGGGGCAGTTAGAGCCATTGACAGATAACGAGTGCAAATCATCATTCTCCTCTTTCTTACCTGCTGATAACAACAATATACAGCCTACTTCTGGTTTTGGTGGGTTTTCTTTTGATGGGAAACAACCAGAATCATCATCTGTTGGCTTACCATTAACTGGACTCACATCTATGCCAAGCTTTAGCTTCTTTAGTCCAAGCTCAGCGACGACAGAGAACAACAACATTCATGAAACAGATGGGAAACTTCGAGGTAGCCTCCTCTTTCACTCTTACTTGCATTTAGAATGTTGTGTCCTGATGATGATTGCTATTTTTAGTTATATACCATCGCTGGAACTTATGGTCAGAAGTCATTGAACAATGAAAATCTATTATGTTAAAGAGCTTTGATCAAATGATTTTATTCCATTTTTTTACAGACTCAAGCCCAAAGAGATTACTGCCTTCACTGGATGCTTCTTCACAGCTTGAGAGGGGAGAGGAAGGAGGTGAGAATCAGGCAGAAGCAGCAGTGAAGTCAGAGACAAGAAGGGAAAGAGGGAACTGGGAAAGAATGTCAGTTCTACACAGCAAAAGAAACCGGACCATAGGACTTGGTGAGCTAGACCAGTTGGTGGTGGATGTTGCAGTCACTGAGTCGATTATCCGATGGGCATCTTGCACTCATATTCCCACTGCTCCATCCCTCAGACTATCGCTCGTCTGCTAGAACCAACGAACATGACTCTTATGAGTATTAATTATTGTATGTAAAATCATACTTCTGATTTTGGTCTTGTGTTGTCTTTGTCAATCTGTAAAAAAAACAACCGGAGATGTCTCAGCAATAGAGTGTGGTTTTGATTTCTTTAGAAAAGTATTTTATTACCAAATTATAATTAGTTAAAAACGGTGAAGAAAAAAAGAAAGATGCGTCTGCCGGTAGTCGAACCCGGGTCTATTGCTTGGAAGGCAATTATCCTAACCGTTGGACTACAGACGCTACTTGAACGATTGAAGTAATGACTATTTTTAGTCATAGTTTATGTGCGTGTACCAACATCATGTTAGTTAGCTGAGCTATGTACTGTATAGTTCAGCTCTCGACAAGAACACATTGCTAACAAAAACAAAATAAAATTAAAATACTGACAACATTTCTTTAATTTTTAATTATTTATTGTTAATTTTTCAAATTGAATTACTGAAATCCAAACTACAATGTTAATCAGAACTCTACCTGCTACAAACACCAAAATGAAATGAAGATAAAATAAATATTTTTTTGGGTAAAAAGATAAAGATAAAATAAATATAAAATGAAAAACGAACCAAGAACTAGTTAAAGGATTAAATTCGATCTCTCATTGTTTGATTATTAGACCAAAGGCCTACTCTCTTCATCTCCTTCCTTCTCAGACTTCATCAGCTCCAACTTCCCAGGTATTTGACCCGAACTTGAAAGTTTCGGTTTCCGGTTTGGATTGGGATCCGGAACCATCTTGAGAATAATGCCCATAGAGATTAGTAACAATCCCGTACCGTGCTGCTCCGTTAAAGGCTTTGTGAATATCAAGTATGATAGTAGCAACGTTACCGCTTTTCTCGCCGTTGTTATCTGTTCCCATAAACACACAAAAAAATATTAAAGTATAAATTTACATGCAAATAAAAAAATTTATATGTTGCATCAGTTTTATAAGACATTTTTGGTCAAAAACTAAAGTAAAAAATTCAAGACCACATTTCATATTAGAAAAGCAAGAGGAAAGTAGAGTTACCATAGCGGTCGTGGCCGCGCCAAAGAGCGCAATGAGGGAAAGAACCGAGACTTGTCCCACAAATGTAGCCATGGCTTCAAACACCAACACTCCATACACATACGGATGCTACCAGAAAAAAAAATACAATTAAGATAGCTTACTTAACTAATTATATTCTTCACTGGTTATTGTATAACTAATCCATATAAGGACACATACATTTCATGTGGTAAAACACACTACATTTCATATCTTGACATTTACGTTTAGGTGGTAGAAATTTTAATATAGTAAAGGTGGTTCGTGCACCAATCGTATTATTATTATACAAGATTAGCGGTGAATTTTATACGTATTAAGGTCTATAAACACACATACATTTTCACAATGTATAATGTACCAATTTTATACTATTATATATCGCTTACTTGAGCACATGAAGTCCAAGCTCGGAAAAGCTCTCCGGTAAGAATCATTGGTGCAACCAAGAACGGTAAACCAACTACTGTTGAACAGAACAACATCTCCATCTACCATCAAAGAGTGCAAATCACCGTTAATATTTAAATCGACAGAAAGAGATATTATGAAAAGAGGAGACTTGTAATTATGTTTACTTGTGTTGTGTCAGGATTCAACGTGAAGATGGCTTCTTGCAAGTTACCTAGAAAGGCGTCCATGACTAGAGCCCCTGAGATCATCATAATCCCAATTATGCTGAAGTTTGGGGAGGTATGAGCATCGGCTAATGTGAATAAGATTAGACCGATTACAAGTAGCATAGCTGATATGTACTCATGGACCGGATATTTTCTTCTTAGCCCGGGTATAAATGCTCCCATTACCATAACCGGTAAAACCTAGAGAAAGATAAAGAAATCATAGGCTAGAGATATTGAGAGATGTATAAAGAAATTGAATTTTTCTTTCTTCCTATCAGATCATATATGTATTAAAACAAATTGAATAACTATGCTCTACATTCACAAAATTTGATCGTAGAGAATTACTACACATACTTGGATGTAACACTCATGGACTATACCAAATTTGGTCAAAATAGTACCTTACATTACATATATATATATATATATATTATACCTTAGTTGATTTGAACATGATTTGAGCAGGGTAATTGAGATAAGCCAATGAGCCTTTGGTGAGACCATGAGAGCCCATAAGAACAGCTGATAGCTTCACGTAAGTTTTCCATGGATTCACCATTTGCTTCGTCGTGAAGCCATTTAGGTAAATCATTACAATGTACACGAGTCCTTGCACAAACGTGAAATACCATCCATAACTGCAACGTGCACACATTATAATTGTTTTAGTATAATTTTCATTTATTTATTTTTATAATATTAGACATTTTAAAATACCTGAATTTGAGCCGGTTGTACACATATTCCTGCAAATGTTAGAAAAATAAGGATAAGGATTAAGTTTATGGCTGCTATTTATCATTCGGGTTAGGTATTAAGCAAATACAGAATGGCAAGAGAAAAAGGAAAAAAAAATCTGGGGAAATTAATTATAATATATGGTACAAATGGATATCGGAATTAAAATGAAAAATTGCATGGCAGATTTTTTTGCCTTTGTTTCCGGCTAAAAATTATGTTCTAATGAAATATTTTTAGAAGAACACCGAAATTTTCTCTAATCGTTGGAATTTCTCAAAGATTATCATGCGAAAAACAATATTTTCCAGAAAAAAAAAAGTAAACAAAATTCTTAAAAAAGATTCATACCTCACAGACGCCGTTAACAAGGTAGCCAAAGAAGAAACCAGAGGAACATATGAGAAATTGTTGCCATCTTGGTTTATCAGAAAGACTTATTCCAAACAGTGACCTCATTTGTTCTTCGCTGTTCTTCATGATCTTGAGAGAGATAGAGAAAATGAATCAAAACACACACGAAAGTTACCGAAATTAAGATGAATAATTTGATTTATTTACTATAAAGATTTGGGATTTCTGGAAAAAGTGGACGAAGAGTCAGTGATATTGACAAGTAGATGAAGAAAGGTATAAATCAAATGAAGAGAGAATAACAAAAAATCTTTTGGATTTTTTTCTTCTTCTGTTGCATGCGCTCTCTAACTTAACGGTTACGAACTTTGTGACTTTTTAAGTCTATTCCTCTCTTAAATTCATCTCATTAAATTCCAGTATTGGGAACATAGATTAAAAGTCTAATTGTCTCCTTCTTTTCGTTCTTGTTTAAATATTGTATTTATCATAACATTCTTTTTTTTGGTCAAATATTTATCAAAAATTTATGATCTCTTTATTCAACAAACTATCTATTTTTTGATAAATCTCTATAAGATTTCATTCAATATCAAAAATTCACACTATACAACAATTTGCTATCATTTATTCATGCCATATTCCACCTTAATCATAATCAGTTGCTCAAAAACCTCGTTTAGTGAAGTCATTATATTGGGACTTGAGAGATCTGGCGAGCTAATGATGAGCTGGCAAATCATTTAATAAGTTTTAGTTAGCCACGTGTTTAGACGCTTTTATATCTGCACTGAAACTTCATGCCACATCAGACTATGAGTTTATTCTTTGTCGACGTCAGACTCAAGAGTCCATGTTTCTCTAAAACCGATGTAATAAGAAAATTTAAATACTTTAGATCAAACTTCAACATCAAATGTTATTTAAAGAAGGGTGAATTGGGTGAATACCCAAAAAGAGAGAGATAATTAAGAATTGGGGGGAAAAAAGTGGTATGTGAGAGAAGAGAGAGATAGAGATAAATAGGGTAGAATCCTAATTTAGTGGTTTTGTGTGTATAGAGGGTGCAAATACTCTTTAAAGAATAAAGAAGTCCTACCATAAAGTTCCCTTACATTTATTAATCGCAAACTTGACATGCAGGCCATTTCGGGATTTGCAATCGCACTGAAGACCCTTTTTTTTGAATAAAAAATGTTAAATGATATTACTCCTGTTTCATATTAAAAGTTGTGGTAGATAAAATTTTCGTTTTAAAATAAATATTATTTTCGATTTCCAATGTAAAATTATTAATTTTTATCTGTAATCTATTTTTTATTGGATGATATATGCTTAAGTTCATAAATAGTTGTATTTTTATAGGAAGAATATATAAAATTAATTATTTTATTAATCCGTGTGAATAAATCAAAGTTAAATTGATATTATTTATAATGAAAATGAGGAAATAGTCCTATAATCCAAACTTTGTAGAAAAATATTTTGTATGTACAAATATTTTGATCAAAGCATAGGCCCAATTTAATCTATATTTTGATTCAAAGCATAGTACTTTAAGCTGATGGTTATACATTCAGTTCGGCCTATGCTTTGTATAAAGATTCATAAAGCCCAAACATTTTATAACATATTTTCTCACAAGAACAATACAAAAATATTCCATCAGGGAGACTTCTAACTCAACCAGAGGATCCAAAAAAACCTCCAAAATGGGAAATCTTAAACTCAACACACTATTGCACACTTTTACCATATTACATATTTTTAAAAAAACATATGTATACTAATGTGCATCCCGCCTAGTAACGGTAACTCCAAAGTGACATATCCTCATAACTCATCTCTTCATCCATATAACCATTAGGAGTCACACCTTCCATATACGACCGTGGCGGCGACATTAACGGCTCCGTCGCAAGTCTCATCATAGTCGTCGACACTTCCTCTTCCTCCTCCTCCACATATCCATAAACATTCCTCTCCTCCGAACCAGAACCCAAATAAACCTCATCACCATAAGAGGGCAAAACCGTGATTCCACTCCCATACTCCGTCGGCCTGAACATCTCCGCCGCTTCAGCCGCGACTCTCCTTATGACGTCCGGGTGGTTTGACTCCGGCACGGGGAGACGCCAGGCGGAGTCGGCGAAATTCAAACACGCGGATCTCCCGCGCAGAGCTAGAGCAGCCACGTCGTGTGCACGTGCAGCCATGTCAGCTGTAGGGTAAGTCCCGAGCCAAATGCGTTGTTGGTGCGTCGGCTCTCGGACTTCGCAGACCCATTTGTCGCCGTTCCTCCGTCGTATTCCTCTGAAAACTGGGTGACGTGTCTCGTTGAATACTTTGCGTCCCGCACGCCTCTTTGGCCTCATCTCCGCAAGAATGATCCCATCGTTATTATTATCCATTGCAATACTAGTTCTTGTATTGATATAAGTACAAAGTGGTTATAGATTGTCCGAATATAAAGATTTTTTTTGGTGTTAAAGACTTAAAGTTATGTTCTGTTTTGTTTTGGGTGGGAGTTATGAAACAGAGAAGTGAACGAGATGAGATATTATATAGGCTGCGGTTGTGGGACATAGAGTGCGAAATGAACGCGCGTAACACACCGTTATTTGTATCAAGGCTTGTTGCCACGTGAGCATTAAAATGAGATGGTACGATATTTTTAGCTGTTTAGTGTGAGCTTGAAGTGAACCAGCATATTAAATCACCATAATGGTCTGGGACCCTCTTATTTATCCAATTCAAGTTTTTAGTTTTATCGTTTTGTCATAAAAGTAAAAATTATGCAAGATTTAACAAGGTTCTTACTTCTTAGTTTAGTAAAGGTTACTGAATCATTTAGGATATCAATTTTTAACTTTTACTATTAATCTTTTCTAAACCTAAGTTTGTGGTATTAATCCATTAAACCTCTAAAAAGGACATTACTCCTTAACTATTTCTGTTGTTTATGTGAAATAAAATTGAACGAGTTTACTTTTTAAAGCAAGGGTATGATTGAATAAGATGAGTCTCTCATAGGTTTCATTGCTATGCAATACAAAAATTAAAGATTATATATAAGTATAACTTCAGCCATTTTCTGCCTTGTGTACTTCACACATCAACCATGCTATATCATAAGTCTATTAGACACAAAATGTTCCATTAGAAAGTCTTGACCCATTACTTATTTATCTATAGACAAAGTAAGGGATACATGAGGTTGTGAGTTTTTACTGAAGTCAAAGATTGTAAGAGATGCAGAGTCTGTATGTTAAGCCGATATATACTATACATATCAGAACCAGTCGCTGGATTGTTGGAGATAAACTTGACAACAACTTGATAAGCAAGCTACCGAGTTCCTAATATATAGGAGATTAGGATAAAAGAGAATATACTTACCTAATGAGTTTAGGAAGTTCTACGAATCTATATAAGGAGTTGTTAAAGTTGTGACAACCTTTATGAGTTTGTGAGAGATTCTTAGTGAGAGCTTAAGTTTTTGAGAGATNTCTTGAGCTAATAAAAGGGTTTTCTTATAATCTTACGTTTACTATTTGAAGTTAAATCAATAATTGGTATCAGAGCTAAAGATCTGGTTGAAACATCATGAGTGACAACATGGCAATAACAACACGATCTCAAGAAAGAATACCATCGTCCATCACATGTCCTATGCTTACATCTACTAATTATACGGTATGGACAATACGGATGAAACTTCTTCTCAAGGTTCATGAAGTATGGGAAGTTGTTGAAACAGAATCAACCGAGAAGAAGAAGAATGATATGGCAACTGCTTTAATCTTTACAGCTATTCCTGAAAGCCTCGTACTGCAATTTGGAGATCTTGAAACTGCAAAGCAAGTATGGGAGGCGATCAAAGCTAGGTATCTTGGAGCTGACAGAGTTAGAGATGCAAGGTTGCAAACCTTGATGGCTGAATTTGACAGGTTACAGATGAAAGACACAGATACTATAGATGACTTCGCTGGCAAGCTATCAGAGGCTTCTTCAAAATCAAACGCTTTAGGCGTAATTATGGAGGAACCAAAGATAGTGAAGAAGTTTCTTAGTAGCTTACCTGACAAATACATCCATATTGTTGCTTCTCTTGAACAAGTCCTTGACCTAAACACTATTACGTTCGAAGAAACCGTAGGAAGAATGAAAGCTTATGAAGAACGTATAAAGAGAAAAGAAGAAGCTAATGCAGAAACTCAGACAAAATTGATGTATGCTAATGCAGAGAATCAAAACCAGTACCAAACTCAGAATCAACACTATTACAGTAACAGAGGTCGAGGAGGAAGATTTGGTAACAGAGGAAGAGGTCGTGGAAGAGAGTTTGACATGTCCAAAATAGTTTGTTTTAGATGTGACAAGCTAGGACACTTTGCGTCTGCTTGCCCAGATCGATTATTAAAGCTACAAGAAGCTTATGAAACGAAAGAAGATGACACACAGAAAGCAGATGGACTTCTGATGCATGAGATAGTATACTTAAACGAGAAGAATGTGAAGCTAAAAGAGTTTGAAACAGACTCAGACAGTGATAAAGTATGGTACCTAGACAATGGGGCAAGTAATCACATGACTGGAAGGCTAGAATACTTCAAAGACATTGATGATACAATCACAGGAAAGGTGAGATTTGGAGACGATTCCAAGATAGACATCAAAGGCAAAGGTTCAATACTGTTTATAAGTCAAAACACAGAGAAGAAGATCCTAGCTGATGTATACTATATCCCAGACTTGAAGAGCAACATCATTAGCTTGGGACAAGCAACAGAGTCAGGGTGTGAAGTAAGAATGAAGGAAGAAACACTTACTTTGCATGACCGCGAGGGAAATCTGATAGTAAAAGCAAAGCGCTCAAGGAATAGACTCTACAAGGTAAACATGGACATTGTTAACAACAAGTGTTTACAGAGCATAGTTCTCAGTGAGTCCAACAAATGGCATTCAAGACTCGGACATATTGGCTTAAAATCATTGGAGGCAATGGTGAGAAAAGGAATGGTGAGAGGATTACCAAATATTTCGATTGAAAAGGAGACATGTGCATCTTGCTTACTTGGCAAACAAGCTAGACGTCCGTTTCCACAAGCAACTAGTTACAGAGCTTCACAACCTCTGGAACTAATACACGGAGACTTATGTGGTCCGATCACTCCACCTACAGCTGGTAGAAATAGATACATTTTTGTTCTTATAGACGACTATTCGAGATACATGTGGTCTATTCTCCTAAAAGACAAAAGTGAAGCAATGGAGAAATTCAAGGCGTTTAAAGTATTGGTGGAACAAGAGACAAAAGAATCAATACAAACATTCAGAACAGATAGAGGAGGAGAATTCACATCCAACGAGTTCAATCAGTTCTGTGAAACACATGGGATTAAACGGCACCTGACAGCTCCATACTCACCACAACAAAACGGAGTCGTTGAAAGGAGAAACAGAACACTTCTTGAGATGACAAGGAGTCTACTGAAACATATGAGCGTACCAAACTACTTGTGGGGGGAAGGAGTTAGACATGCAACCTATATCATTAATAGAGTAGCTACAAGAGTCTTGAATTTACAGACTCCATACGAGGTGTTGAAAGGTGTGAAGCCAAACGTTGAGCATATACGAGTGTTTGGATGTGTGAGCTATGCGAAGACTGAAGCTCAACATTTGAAGAAACTTGATGACAGGTCTCGTATGCTTGTACACTTAGGAACCGAGCCAGGCACTAAAGCATACAGACTACTTGATCCCTCAAGCAAGAAAATAATAGTCAGTAGGGATGTAGTATTTGATGAGACAACAACCTGGAAGTGGAAGGATGAAGAAAGCAGTGCAGAACACAACCCTGGAAACTTTACAATCTCTTTCTCTGAGTTTGGAAACAATGGTGTTCATAATGAACCCGAAGGAGGAGAGGGTACTAATGAAGAAGTTACAGAGGAAGTTGCAGAAGAAAATGCAGATGAAACTACCGAGAATAATGGTGATCAAAACGAACCTGAGAACATAGAGGAGCCTATTCAACTGAGAAAGTCAAGCAGAGTTGGTAAGAAACCAAGCTACTTGGAGGACTACATATACGTAGCAGAGGTAGAAGGAGAAAGACTTCTACTAATGATCAATGATGAACCTTTCGAGTTCAGTGATGCTGTGAAAGAGAAAGTGTGGAGAGATGCGTGTCAAGAAGAGATCAATTCAATCAATAAGAACAAAACCTGGACTTTGGTTGAGTTACCTGCAGGAGCAAAAGCTATTGGCCTTAAGTGGATCTTTAAGATCAAAAGAAACTCAGACGGAAGCATAAACAAATACAAATCAAGATTAGTAGCAAAAGGTTACATCCAAAGGTATGGAGTTGATTATGAAGAAGTATTCGCTCCTGTTGCACGCATAGAGACCATCAGATTCATCATCGCATTAGCAGCATCCAAAGGATGGGAAGTTCATCATCTGGACGTCAAAACAGCTTTTCTAAACGGAGAACTAAAAGAAGATGTATATGTGGCTCAACCAGAAGGATTTGTAGTTGAAGGTGAGGAAACAAAAGTATACAAACTGCATAAGGCTCTATACGGTTTGAAGCAAGCTCCTAGGGCGTGGAATGAGAAACTAAATACAGTTCTCAATACTCTTGGTTTCAAGAAGTGTACTAAAGAGCCTTCACTGTACCGAAGGAAAAGAGAAAGAGATCTATTGTTGGTAGCTGTGTATGTGGACGATCTTCTTGTTACAGGATCAAGTCTTGACATGATTCTTGCCTTTAAAACCGAGATGTCAAAACAGTTTGACATGAGCGACTTAGGTAAACTAACCTACTACCTAGGCATAGAAGTGATACAAGACTTGGGAGGAATCACCTTGAAACAAGAAAGATATGCAAGAAAAATATTAGAAGAAACAGGGATGGATGACTGCAATGCGGTTCAAACACCTATGGATGCAGGACTAGTTCTATCAAAGGCAGAAACAGAACAAGACGTAGAAGAGAAGGAATTTCGAAGAGTCATTGGGTGTCTACGGTACTTACTACATACAAGGCCAGATTTGTCGTTTGCAGTGGGAGTTTTAAGTAGGTATATGCACAAGCCTAAAGACTCCCATAGCATTGCCCTGAAGCAAGTACTAAGATACCTCAAAGGGACTACTTCATATGGACTTACGTTTAGAAGAACAGACAGAATCAAGCTTGTGGGTTACAGCGATAGCAGTCACAACGTTGACATAGATGATGGACGGAGTACTACTGGACACGTTTTCTATCTCAGTGAGTGTCCAATAACGTGGTGTTCAAGCAAACAGGATACAGTGGCATTATCATCATGTGAAGCAGAGTTTATGGCTGCAACAGAGGCTGCTAAGCAAGCCATATGGCTTCAAGAACTCTTGGCTGAGATCACAGAAGATAAGACTGAGAAGGTAACCATTCGTATTGATAATAAATCTGCAATAGCACTTACCAAGAACCCTGTATTCCACGGAAGGAGCAAACACATACACAAACGCTATCATTTTATAAGGGAGTGTGTTGACAATGAGCAAGTAGAAGTAGAGCATGTTGCAGGCAATTTACAGAGTGCAGACATTTTGACAAAAGCGNTAGGATAAAAGAGAATATACTTACCTAATGAGTTTAGGAAGTTCTACGAATCTATATAAGGAGTTGTTAAAGTTGTGACAACCTTTATGAGTTTGTGAGAGATTCTTAGTGAGAGCTTAAGTTTTTGAGAGATTTTTCTTGAGCTAATAAAAGGGTTTTCTTATAATCTTACGTTTACTATTTGAAGTTAAATCAATATGGATCACGTAAATATTAGATTGTCCATCTCTACATTGTTAGTCTTTTTGTTGATAATTGATTTCAAAGCTATTAAAACGTGTCTAATGAAACATGAGTTGATAAAAAAAAGTTGATACATTTGACTATCAAAGTTGATAAATCGTTTGTTTCTCAGAGCTAAATGAAAAAATTACCAAGACGATAAACACTAAATTATTTGATTAATGCTGCTTTTCGAAGACTGAATGATAAAACATTCATGGAATCGTTGGTCAAACATAACTACTTCGCTTTATTGGTTCTAACTTGTTACTGTATTAAAATCTTGAGGTCGGGTCCAGCTCCAACGTTGGACCACAAATATCTAATTGGAAGATTTTATTTGAACATTTGTTTTGTGGATATGTAACACGTTATTCTTTGAGTCTTTTCCATATTAAGTTGATTAGATATGAGTAACACGTGGTATTCCCGTGGGAAATAGTATTTCTTAGTACTATGTTACTAATTGCGCATAACATGTGCCAGTAAAATTTACCCTTTATTTTATCACTCAAAATACTTCAAGATATGTGAATTCCGGATCATGTGAAAATAAGCTTATTAGTTATGATTAGTTAAGAAGATACACGCTTTTTACTTTTCACTATGTTTTACAACAAGTACTCTAAGGGTATAAGGCATGTAAATTTTACAAGGTATTCTTATTTCTAATCAATCATATAACCTCATTCAAAACTTGTATGCTTACTGATAGATGGTAGTAGTTAATAGATGATAGTGACAATGATGAATGTTTAATAATGATAATACACAAAATGTTGAAATAAAATATGTAAACAAACAATAGCCATATATGTAAACTTACAGACAAGAAGACATGTAGGCCATTGAGGCCGATACAAAATAAAGACTTCATGCTGTCTCGTGAGTGTCACATGCGCGTGGCCTTTCATTCATCATTTATTTCTCTCTTAGGATTTGTCTTTAAAGCATATCGACGTGAACATTTCTAATAGTATTCAATTATATGTATATCCCGTGTATTAATATTTTACCAAACTTACTACAGTTAAACATGTTTTTTGGATTATTACTTTTATAAAATATCAACAGGTATTATTAAGAGATCAAAATGCGTCTACACACAGTTCAATGAACATGAACGTTAAATATTCTAAGTAGTTTTTAGAGTCCATGCTGAGTTTACAACATATCAAAATTTAAATTCTAAAATATGTATTATTATGGCGTCTGCCATTGTAAATTTTAAGTGCATCACAAAACCAATTGTATGTTGATTTATGAATTTTAAGTGCAGCACAAAACGAATTGTATGTTGTATCAGAAGAGATACTACACTAATCATATTAGCTTACACTCAAAGAATAAAACATATGACAAAAGGAAGCCATGTGAAACAGAAGACAACATGCTCTGTTTACATGTGTGAAAAAAATTGGCTTCTGACTAATCAGCCCAACTAACTCAAAAAAATCACTAATGAAGACTTACTCTTAGACATGAACAGGACACTCAAGAAAGCATACTCAAAAAGCTTTTGTCCAATCTACCATTTGATAACATATCAATAACCATCTTCATGGTGGAAGCATCTGCAGAGAACCCACACCTCTTCATTTCTTCTATGAGTTCAACAGAAGTTACAACACCACTACTGATGTAGATAAGTATTTGGAATATTTCTAAATATCTTATTATTTATTTTAATAATTATTTGGATAATTATCATTAATGTTTTAGGGTTTTATGGTTTTATTATATATAGCCGTTTAGGCTTAAGAGTTGTACACAGTTTATGATTGGATTAATAAAAATTGAGAGTTCTCTCTTTGTTCCTTGTTTTCGGCTAGATCATTGGTGATCTCAACGAATTTAAGAAGACATTGATCTTAGGCATTCTTAGACTAAATAAGATCTTTGTGTTATCATAGTTTTCCGGGTATTCTCAGAATCAACGGATCACTATTTCTATCCCTAGAAGCTTCCGCTACATCAACTACCTCCTAAATGAGCTCGGATTATTGTGTTGTATGTACACTCATTTGGGGCAATCCCATCCTCTCCCATCTTTTTAAACAACATATCCGCTTCAGACAGTGACCCTTTCTTACATAATCCTCCAATCATTATAGTATATGTTTTGACATCAGCCTTCACTCCTTTATGAGGAAGACTACTAAATAAGTTCCAAGCATCGTCTACCTTACTACCATTGCACATCCCATGGATGATGATGTTATATATAACAATATCAAGTTCCATCTTACTCATCTGCAGATCCTCAAATATTTGTATTGCCTTGTCTAGTTTTCCATTCTCACATAACCCATCTACCAAAATGTTATAAGTCACATTATCAGGATGAACACCTTGAGAAACCATCTCCTCGAAAGTTTCTTGAGCAACCTCGACTTTCCCCGCTTGAGAAAACCCTTGCACCAGAGTGTTATAAGTGACCACTTCTCTTATAGACATTTTCCGGAAGAGTTTAAGACCATCCTCGACCCGTTTAGCCTTACAATATCCATTTATAATGGTATTATAAGTCACGCAATCAGGATTGCATCCTTTGCTAACCATCAGATCCAGCATGTTGTTGGCCTCATCTAGGCGCTTCTCCATGTACAACCCATATATCTAAGTATTATATGTAACGGTATCAGGATCTTTACCTCTTGCAATCATCTCATTGTACAATTCTTTAGCCTCAACATGCTTTCCCTCTTTCACAAAAATGTCAATCAGTGCACTGAATGTGATGACGTTGGGTGTGATTCCCCTTGTGATCATATCTCTCATCAACTGTGCAGCCTCATCCCATCTACCAGCGTTACAAAACCCTCCTATGAGAGTGTTCTAAGTACTAACATTTGCTTTGATACCTTTCGTTTCCATTTCATTGAAAAGATTAAGCGCATCTTCAACGCTCCCATCTTTGCAAAGACTATCAATAATCAATCATATTATAAGTGACTACTTGAGGCTTAACCTTTCTATCTTCCATCTTCCTGAGCAGATCCAAGGCCAAGGAAGTGTCCCCTGACTTACAAATCCTGTTCAAAATCGGACCATAAGTAAACTGATCAGGTTGACATCCATTCTCCACCATCCTATCAACTAGTGCTACAGCTTCAGACACTTTACTATTCAAACAAAGTCCATTGACAAGAGTGTTTAGCGTTACCAAGTTTGGTCTAACTTCCATTTCCACCATTCTATCAACTAAAGCCACAGCTTCAGATGACACCACAATAAGGTAGTACAGAAGGTAAACCAAGAGACAAAACACCAATAGCTTTATTCAAATCTTCTTTAAACAATCTTTACAAGACCTTGTTTATTCAGCTTTACACGTCTAGTGTTAACACCCTAACACACGTCACTGAAAGATTCCTAAGCTACTCACTTATGTCTCTCTACCGTCAAGTACTTCAGCC